>JAHFWI010000200.1:0-21597 GCA_028554975.1 Himalopsyche kuldschensis
CATTTTTTTGACCCCATTGTCTGGGCCCGGGACCGGGCCGAACGGCTCTTCAACTTTCACTACCGCATTGAGATCTATAGCCCTCAAGAGAAACGAAAATATGGCTATTACGTTTTACCATTTTGCACGGTGATCGCTTTGCCGGCCGCGTTTGCTTTGAAAAGCAGATCGTCAAAGCACGCGTGCTTCGCGCCAATGCGTCTCACATCGAACCCCACGCCGATATCGCCGAAACTGCTGAAGCACTTAGCAATGAGCTGCTGCTTATGTGGCTGAATGGTTAGGTCTAGACGGTGTCGAAATCATGCCGAAAGGCGAACTCGCTCAACATGTAAAGAATGCTTTATGATCCGCATCGAAACCGACCGCCTTTATTTGCAAACCGTACCACTCAGGCCTTGCCGCCACCGCCGCCAAAGACCGCCGCGTGGCCAGTCGTGTTATCTCAGAACAATTGCCTGAAGAATGGTTCAAAGGAAGCTTGGGTCTTTGAACTCCGCAAAAAACAATGGATAGAAAACCCACGTTTTGCGCCATGGTCCATCCGCGCTATCGTTCTCAAAGATACTGGCGAAGTGGTTGGCTCAATGAACTGTCACCATTTGCCCATGCCCTTCAAGCTTGGTGACGATGAATTACCACCGAAATTGGTTATGGCATTTTTACTGAACACCGCCGCAAGGGCTACATGTTTGAAGCCATGAACGGATTTTTGGACTGGGCAAAATCGCAAGGCCCTAAGCGGCTATGTACTGTCCATTGCCCCCACCAATGAAGCCTCTCACGGCCTCGCCCGGAAACTAGGCGCTACCCGCATTGGTCAGCAAATCGACGAAAAAGACGGCCCTGAAGATATATTCTTTTTTGAGATTTAAGCCGCAGGCAATAGACCTTCTTTAACCAAATTATGCGTCGCTTCCTCGATGGCATCACCCAAAGTATCAACCAGAAAATCGGCTTCTTTATACTCAACGTCAATGGAGGCGACATCACATCGAGATGGCCAATTGGGCGCACCAACAGTCCGCGTGCTTCGCAAAGACTTAATGCGTTTGGAAATTCCAACCTCATCCGGCAAATGCGCTTTGGTGTTTTTATCGGCCACATATTCCGCGCACATCATCAATCGCTTGCCGCGCACATTGCCTACAATGCGTAAGTCTTCCAATTCCTTCAGTCGTTTTCAAAATGGTCGCCACCACTTTCACATGATCAAGCCCCCTCACGCGCGATTATTTCTATGTTTTTAAGGCCAACGGCGCAGCAAATCGGATGACCAGAATAGGTAAATCCATGAGCGAACCACACATCTGCGCCGGGCTGGCTGGTCACTTCGTAAATTCGATCTGAAAAAATTGTGGCCCCCAGCGGCAAATACCCGTCTTGAGAAGTTAAACCTTTAGCGGTCACGATGATGTCCGGCACAATCCCAAACCATCTTCACTGGCAAACCAATGCCTAGGCGACCGAAAGCTGTCACCACTTCATCGGAGAATTCCGTTTTCGTGCGCCGCTTCCCATGTGCGTTTTAAATAACCGGGTGGCGTGAGTCACCACCAGATCCCTGAATAGGCTCCGCAATAAAGGCTGCAATATTCGATGCGCCCACTTCGCGAATTTGGCTTTAAACTCTTCCACCAAGTGATCCGTGAACTGATCTTCTGTCATGCCATCAGGGCGGCGGATAAGGCGCCGAAAGATGATGGATGGGACAATAAGGCGGTCCCCATAGCGACGCCAAAGTAAGATGATGGAGCCATGGTAGGAATTATGCCGCAATGATCATTCGCAAATGATCCATAACGATTACCAACTGAAATCGTGAGATAAGATTAATTATGAATTATGGCGCGAAATAATATGCTTGCGGCTGGGCTAATCATTCGCAAGTTTGGCTGTACGTTGAAAACCTGACGTTGAAAACGCGCCACGCGGGCGCCGCTAATGCTCATCAGCCGCGGGCGCCGTGCTCATATCTGCAAATGGATTGGCATAAGCCAAAAGCCTTGCTTGTTCCGCCATGGTTTCCGCCATCTCATTGCGGCCATAACCAATGTTCACACACCACATGCCGCCCAGTCCATCAAGGTGGCGCTTGCCATTTATATCTGTGATATGTGTGCCTTCCGCTTCAACAATAAACAGCGGAACCTCTTTCTTGAAACTATCAAAATGAGTCCACGGATGAAGAAAGTGATCATGATCTTTTTTGCCAAGATCTTGTTTATTAAAACGATTACTATTCGATGCACTCATAACGACAATACTTTCCCATAACGTTGCACAAAGCTTTCAAGTGCGACCAATAATTTTTCATTTTCTTTTGCAGTAATTTTTAAAGACAACGCGATAAAGCCCCGTTCTGCCATGTAAATTCCATTTTCAACTAAATGCAAGTACAACAATCTTTTTATCCGCATGTCAGCGCGGTCTGTATCATCAGGCCCATTTATTTCTCCTGCCAATGGATGAATAGTCATCATCGACCCCAAACCTTTGGTTTGCAACGGCGCTTGATAGCGCATGAAAAGGGCATTGATGTCTTCGCGCAGATCATCACCCAATTGATTAAGTGCTACGCAAGCATCAGCCGTGAATCCCTCAGTCATGCCTGCAATGCCTGCGGTCATCGTCAAAGTATTGTTATTGAAAGTTCCAGCATGCGGCAGCGCATTCGGCTGCGCTGGATCAAACTGCGCGCCATGATATCGGCACGCCCGCCAAACGCCCCAAAACTCATGCCGCCGCCAATATATTTGCTGAGTGATTTCAAATCAGGTTGAATGTCCAATTGCGCCGATAGGCCATTGGGATGTAGTCGCGATGTCATCACCTCATCAAATATCAAAACAATACCGCGCTTTGTTGTTTCCTGCCGTAGCATTGTCAAAAATTCATGTGTCGCTGCAATGCAGCCGCCGCCGCCGAGCATTGGCTCTAAGATTATTGCCGCCAATTCATGCGCATGTTCCGCAATGAGCGCTCGTGTTTTTCGACATCATTAAACACGCCCAAAACACTCTCATAAGGCGCGTTAACCGGCGATGCACCATGCATGAAATACAAGGTGCCACCATGATAACCACCCTCCATCGGCATGATTTTGTTGCGCCCGTAAAGCAGCGTGCGCTGCTATCGCCATCATATTAGCTTCAGTTCCAGAATTGGTAAAGCGCACTGATCCAACTCAAATCGCTGCGTAACGACCTCCCCAAATTCCACTGCGCGAGTATGATGCATGCCCATATGGAGGCCCGTTTCCATCGCTTCGGAAACCGCCGCTTTAATGCGGGGGTGTGAATGGTCGTAAATTCCTGCAGAATATTCGCCCAAATAATCCGTATACTGATGACCATCAATATCCCAAATTGTGGAACCTTCTGCGCGTTCGGCGCGAATGGGAAAAGGTGCTGTAAACAAAAATCGTACGGGTATTGCCGCCGGGCATTACGGCTTTGGCGTGCTCATGTAAGCTTTCAGTTTTAGGCCGTGCTTTGCGATAACTTTCAATTGCTTCTTCCAAAGCAAGATCAAGTTTTTCATTGGCCACTTGCGTAATCATTTCCGCGCACTCCGTTAAAGCGCGGATGATAGATGATTTCTACGATGTTTCAACAGGGGACCAAAAGTGTCAAAAAAAGCGAAGACTGGTACTCGCGAGCAAAATCGAACGGCCAATTTCTCACAAAAAACAAACTTCTTTTAAAACACAAAGTCATCCTGACGAAAGTCGGGCCCCAGAAGTATCGTTACAGTTTTTAAATTCAATACCACGCGATTATCCCTACCTCCCGACTTTCGTCGGGATGACTGATTTTTGTTGAAGCACTGGCTGCGCCAGGCGGCGTAGCCTAAAGGGGCGAAGACTGGTGCGGGCAGGCCGGACTCGAACCGGCACTTCCTTGCGAAAACGGATTTTAAGTCCGTTGCGGCTACCATTACGCCACGCCCGCACAACTGTCTTGAGCTTATACTTTTGCCCCATCCTTCAAAGGCGGCGCAAACGATAATCCCATATCCCAAGGCAAATAGATCCAAGTATCTTGGCTGACCTCAGTTACAAAGGAATCAACCAAAGGCCTCCCCTGTGGCTTGGCATATACCGCAGCAAAGTGCGCTTTGGGAAGAATTTCTCGCACCACCCGCGCCGTGGCACCCGTATCAACCAAATCATCAATAATCAGGACACCCTGCCCCTGATCTTTACCAATAATTTCAGCACTCACACCCTTTAAAACGCTAATCGTGCCCTGCTTATCGTAATCATATGAAGCAACACAAACCGTTTCAATCACACGAATACCAAGTTCGCGGGCTACAATAGCAGCCGGAACCAATCCACCCTGGTTATCGCTACAACCGCATCAAACGGCCCTGCCGACGATAAACGCCAAGCCAAAAGCCCGCGCATCCTGATGGAACTGATCCCAAGAGACCGGGAAACTTTTCTGCCATTTATCGTCCAAAACCCAATACTCCCGCAAAATCCGCGAATTCTTTTCATCGATTGCCACATTGCAAGGTTAACAATCAATACTTACTTCATCTTTTCTTGCCACAATGACGTTAAATCTGTGAATACTTCGGAGTTTTCAATTTATGTCTGCCCAATCTGCGATGATCCCTGAACTTGTAAAAGCCTTTGAAATTGCCAATATTGAAATGCTGGTCGTTTCCATGCCAGGAGCAGAAATTGTCGAAGCAACGACACCGGCCGTTTTAAAGTGGCATTGCGAACGCTCGGACATCATCGGGAAATCACTGCAAAAATTTGGCCTCGGAAATATCTGCGCGTTACAAGCCCGATCAACACAACCCAAAAAAGGTCCACAAAACATTGAGATCGCCTTTGCTCATCCTATCGGCGAGCGAATTATGAACCTGTTTCGCCAGCAGCCTTGGACCGACGGCGCTGACGAATATATGATCTTAATTGGACAACACGTTTCTTCAGAGCAATCCGAATTGGCGATCAATAATGAAAAGCGCTTAAATCTTGCTTTGCGCTCTGGCGGGTATGCCGTTTGGGACTATGATTATGACACTGGCAAAACTTACAACTCCCCAGAAATGCTTGATTTGTTAGGCTTGCCACCTGATAGCACGGAGCTAGACTTTAATTCTTTCAATAGCCGCGTTCATCCTGACGACATAAACTTGACACTCGATAAAAAAATCAAAACCACACCATTTGGTGCGGATGTTTTGCAAACCAGATATCGCGTTCGTTTGCAAAACAATGAATATTGCTGGATTGAATCAGTCGCTGGTATTATCCGCGATCCCTTGAGCGGCAAACCCATAAAATGTGTCGGCTTTTGCCGTAACGTGAGCGATCAGATGGTAGCCCTTGAGCGCATGCGCAATTCCGAGCGTACATTGAAGCGCTCGCAACAAGCTGCAAAACTTGGCAGTTTCTCTTTGCGCGTCGAAATTGGTGTATCGCGCTTGTCTGCCCGAAATGGCTGTTTTGATTGGCATGGAAAACGCCATTGTGCATCCCAGCCTTTCCACATTCATTAAAATGATCGAGCCCGGCGACAAAGAAAAATTTGAAGAAGCGCTTGAGTTTGCCAAAATTGGCCGCGGATCGACCGACGTTGAAATCACTGTTCGCTTGAAACGGGGGGGAACTTGGAATAAGTGACCCTACAACCTGAAAAAAATAACCGAGGCGAAATCGAAACCGTTTTCGGATCTTGTCAATGCGTAACGGACCGCAAGGCCTTAGAACGCAAATTCCATCAAGCCCAAAAAAATGAAGCCGTTGGTCAGTTAACCGGTGGCGTTGCGCATGATTTTAACAATCTGCTGATGGTCGTCATGGGCAATCTGCAATTAGTAGAGCAACTCGTCAAACATGATGAGCGCGCCATGAAGCGAATTCGCGCCGCAATCGAAGCAACCGACAAAGGCTCCGAACTCACCAAACGCATGCTAGCATTCTCCCGTCAACAAACCTTGCAAAACAAGGAGGTGGGCGTTAACGATCTCATGCAAAAATGGCTGATATGTTGCATCATGCGGTCTCCGCCACAGTCGATGTTCAAATTATTCCGAATGAAAATGTTTGGTCAATCAAAGCTGACAGCACCATGCTCGAAACAGCATTATTGAATCTTGCAATCAACGCCCGCGATGCTATGGCGCCGAATGGCGGCAAACTGATTTTCAGATATTCCAACAAAACGCTAGATGATGAATATGTAGCTAGCAACGATGAAGTCACAGCGGGTGATTATGTTGAAATCGCAGTGACTGATACTGGCTGTGGAATTCCATCTGAAAATATTGAAAAAGTATTCCAACCCTTCTTCACCACAAAACCACCAGAAGCGGGGTCTGGCCTTGGCCTGTCCATGATCTATGGTTTTTGTGAAGCAATCTGGCGGCCACATAAAAATCTACTCTGAAGTTGGCCATGGCACAACGATCAAACTTTATCTCCCTCGTATTAAGCAAGCCGCCGGCCTCCACGATGCTTTAACTCCCGGAGACCTTCAAGCCCATTTAAAGAGCGAATTTGTGGACACCACTTCGCCAACATTTGATCTCTCAACCCTCGAAGGCATCGCTGAAGCCGACCACAAAATGCTTGCGTGGTAGAGGATAATAATCCCGTTCGTGAAGTGGCCGCCGCAATGATTGAGGAAATGGGTTTTGAAGTGATTTTAGCCTGCAACGGCCATGAAGGATTACACCTCATTGAAACCCGCCCCGATATTGATCTCGTGTTGTCGGACGTCATTATGACAAGGCAGCATAGTCGGCCCAGAATTGGCCACGCGCGCTTTAAAAATTCGCCCCGAATTGCGGGTGCTTTTCATGTCGGGTTATGCGCGGGCTCAGTTCATTAAATGCAAGATTTACCAGACAGCATTGATCTCGTGAACAAACCTTTCACCCGCAACGATCTCACAGAAAAAGTAAAGAAGGCACTCGCAGCTTAAATCATTAGCCCATCAGTTGAATTTAAATCGCGCCCCAGCTCCAAACCGCCATCCTCGCGAAAGCGGGGATCTACCTCAATCAGGGCAACGAATCCAAGTTGGCGGCTGAGTTCTCCGAGGATTGATGCGAGATAGTCGGTGTTCCATCCTGCGTGTTTTCTCCGGAGTTTGATTGATTGCTTGTCTGTCAGTGTGCGGACGATGGTTCTATGTTATTTGGCTGAGGAGATATAGCGGTCCGAAAAGCGGCAGCGGTCTGCCCGGTACGGCGGCGGTGCAGGCCGTTCTTGATGAGGCAGGCGATGGCATCAGGCGGCTTTTGCAGCGAAGTTTAGCTGAGGAGATATAGAACACGGTCTCGGTGCGGCAGCGGTCTTTCAGTTCGGTGGGGCGAGGCTGTGCGGGCGCTAAGCCTCGCTCTTGGCCGCTGAGCCAAGGTGACGCTGACCCTGCGCTCTTCAATGCGGTGCTGGTGGCTGTGTCGATGGTGCGAGCGCGCTTTGAAGCCCACCAGCCTCGCCAAGGCGTCTGACAAGCGTCGGTATGGTTGCCGATGATTGTGGCAGGGGGGCAATGCCTTCAGCCCGGTCATGGTTGTGTCTGGAGGTTTTGCCGTCGATGGCGATGTGGCCGGGTTTTCCCGGAACGCTCTCGCGCACGAAGGCGCTGAAGGCGGCTTCGAACAGGCCCGGACCGATGCGGTTCATCAGCAGCGTCAGCCAGCGCCCACCGGGCACACCGTTCTCGTAAGGCGGATAGCGGCGCAGGAATGCGATATGGCTCGCCCCCCATCCGGCGATATGGTCATAGTCGTCGCAGTCGCAGATGGTGCCGCACACCACCAGAAACAGCACCTCGCGCAACTGGAACGCCACGCGCCGCACATCGCGCGGATCAGCAATCTGGCCGAGGTGTTCGAGAAGCGACTTCAGTCGCGGTTTCGACGAAAATTCTTCCAACATGATGTCCAGTGCCAACCTCCGAATCAGGAAAGCCCATGGAATCACATCAAACGCAAACTTGTTAACTTGAGTTGGCTACCTCAACTCTTATAATGTTCTATGCATTTGTTCTAGTTCGAAAATCATGAACTGGGCTCGCGCTATTGAAATCAACCGACTTGCACTGACCCGAATTGTGGCCGAACTTTTAGCAATGCTAAGTCTTGTCAGCGATCGCACAACAGCGCATTGCGGCCCGCTGAATCAGCATTGCGCCGCTTGATCGTAATTGTGGCACATGGCCTCGTCGTGAAACCTGCCATCTCCCGCCCGATGCCGAAAGGGATAATTTTTGTGCCGAATGGCGGGAAATCGTTTCAACTTTATGACGCGCGCAAATCTTTCGATTTTATCTCGCCGAAAAACCCGCTCATCGTCACCGTCAAAACCCAAACCCGCAATCCCTATAATCTGTTCGATCAGATGTATTGGTCAAAACCAGTGCCACAAACCATCAGCAAGTTTGACCACCTCTCGCGCCGGCTAACCGCTTTAAAATACGCCCTCGAAACCTTGCCGCGTCAAGCCGTTCGATTAGCCCGGTGGACCGCCAAACGCAAAGCCTTGCCCAATACCAAATTCACTTCTCCTTTGCGCCCCGGCCGCCCACCCGGTCACCGCGTCAAACCCAAAATGGAAATCGATTACATCCTCAAAGAATGCCACGCCTTGGCTTGGGATGTCGCTTACAGAAATTCATCCTGATAAAAAGTCTCAACCAAAAATCATAATTGAGTTGCCCTTCCCACGAGGGGTCACGGAAAAGTCAAACGCCCCCCCCTTAAGTCCAGCCTCTTGCTTTGCCTCGCGCAGTAAGATCAGTCGCAACCATTTGCACCTCCGCCAAGGCATCCGCGAGTGCCACAACATCACGCGACCGCAACACTAAGTTTGTTGCAAAGCCCGACGGCGATTCAAACGGATATGACCCAATCACCACATTTTGAAACCGGGCCTGAATTTCGCCAAGCGGTTTTGCCACATCCCCTTCCCCGCCTTGCAAAGTCACTTGGCCAGACTGCATCGGAACCCCGGCGCTTAATTGCTTCGAGATCTCCGTCATCATGGCTTGCATAATGCGCGGAACGCCCGCCATAACAAACACATTTTCAATCCGAAATCCCGGCGCCTTTGAAACCGCGTTTAGAATTAAACTTGCACCATTTGGAACCCGCGCCATGCGCATCCGCGCTTCATTGGGTTCGCGGTCAATTTCTACAAAATAATCCATGAGAATTTTTACTGCATCCGGATGGTGATCAATGCCAACCCCAAATGCCGCAGCAATACTATCTGCTGTGATGTCATCATGCGTCGGCCCAATTCCACCTGTCGTGAACACATAAGTGTACCGCGCCCGCAGCGCATTCACCGCCGCAACAATATCGCCCTCATCATCCGAAACGCAGCGCGCTTCTTTGAGATCAATGCCCAGTGCCGTCAAATAATCAGCAATAAAGCCGAGGTTTTTATCCTTGGTCCGGCCCGATAATATCTCATCACCAATGAGCAAAACAGCGGCGGTTGGAATGATCGACATTAAAACAATTCTCCTGTGGCAATTTTAGTTTTCTTGATTGTAGACCTATCAATTCCATACTATTTATAGAGAATGAACGACACCGATTACTTATCAAGATCAGAAAATATACGGCTACACCCTAAAGAGGATTTCGTCGGCATGCATAAAGCTGGCAGATTGGCAGCTTTAGCACTTGATGAAATCATTCCCCTGATGGTGGATGGCACACCAACCCAAGCGATCGATGATTACTTTGTCGCATTTGCGCTCCGCCACAATGTTATCCCCGCCACACTTAATTACCGCGGCTATACAAAATCCTGTTGCATCTCGATCAATCATGTCTCGTTTGCCATGGCATTCCATCAGAAAAGCCATTGCGCAGAAGGTGATATTGTCAATGTAGATGTGACATTTATTGTTGATGGTTGGTATGGCGATTCAAGTCGCATGTATAACATCGGCGAGGTCAGCCGCAAAGCTGAGCGCTTGGTTGAAATTACTTATGAATGCTTGATGCGCGGTATTGCCATGGTGAAACCAGGCGGCCATTTGGGCGACATTGGTTATGCTATCCAATCTTTTGCCGAAGCTGAGCGTTGCTCGGTGGTTCGTGATTTCTGCGGCCATGGGCTTGGGCGCGTGTTCCATGATCACCCAAACATTTTGCATTACGGCCGCATGCGGAACGATGATGAAACCCGGCATGTTTTTCACCATTGAGCCAATGATCAATCTTGGTAAACCTCATGTTAAAGTTCTAAGCGATGGTTGGACGGCGGTTACGCGCGATCGCTCTCTCTCCGCCCAGTTTGAGCATGCTGTAGGTGTCACGGAAACGGGTTGCGAAATTTTCACACTCTCTCCCGGCAATATCCACTGCCCCCCTTACGGACGTTGAATAATGGCTGATGGTTTTGAAGATGGCGCAAATTATTTGGGTCATCTTGGGCATCGCGAAAGATTGCGGGCCCGCTTTGAAACCGGCGGACCAGATGCCATGCCCGATTATGAGCTCCTCGAAATGGTGTTATTCCGCGCCATAAAACGTGGCGACACCAAACCCATTGCCAAAGCCCTGCTCGCCCGCTTCGGCAGCTTTGCCGAAGTCATCAGCGCTTCGCCATTAAGACTACAAGAAGTAAAAGGTGTAGGGCCATCAGTAGCTACGGAAATCGGCCTCATCCGCGCCGCAGCTTTGCGCTTGGCTCAAGGCCAAGTCATCAATCGCCCCGTGTTGTTATCATGGCAAGCGATTTTAAATTATTGCCGATCAGCCATGGCCTTTGAAGATATCGAGCAGTTTAAATTTTATTTCTTGATAAGAAAAAAACCAATTGATCGCTGACGAAGTCAGCAAGAAGGCACCGTTGACCACACCCCAGTTTACACCCGCGAAGTGATCAAACGCTTGAACTTGCAGCCTCCGCAATCGTTTTATCCCACAACCACCCATCAGGTGACCCCACCCCTTCGATGGCCGATATCCAAATGACCAAACAAATCATGGCCGCAGGGGAAAAAATGGGCATCATAGTCCACGACCATATTATTATTGGCCGAAAAGGTGTTGTCAGTTTCAGGCAGTTGGAATTGATTTGAAACTGTTCAACTTACGTCGTGACAAGTGGTTAAAAACACTTTAAAGGAAACTAATCGAAAAGCAGCAAAGGGCAAGTAAAATGGTCCGCCTTCTTTCAGCTATTTTGTATTTTACTTTTGTTTTGGCATCGTCAGCTTGGGCGCAACAACTTAATTGTCGCTGGGATGGCACCTCTCCAATTTGCTCAGGTGTTTGCCCTGCTGGCGAAGTGGAGGTAGGACGGGCAGCGAATGTCAGCGAAAACAATTTTCCGAGCACCAGCAATTTTGGCAGCGCATGCTTAATCGGCAGCAAAGCAAGATGTTGTAAAGACGGCTCCGCTGAAGCGGGTGGCCAGCGTAGTGGCCAAGGATGTTTTTTGTCGGGAACTGCTCCCTTTTGTGATGGTGAATGTCCATCCGGATACAAGCAGCAGGGGCGTCAAGAAGCAAATTGCTGGACCGGAACCAAAGCTTATTGTTGCCCTGATTTAACCCCATCGCGCCCGCCTACCACAAGAGATTGCACTTACGGCAATGGCACTTGTGTTCAAGGTTTTGTTTGGAGAGAAGCACGCCCAAATGATCGGGTTTGCGTTGTTAGAAGTCAAAGAGATAAAGCCGCACAAGATAATGCCAGTGCAACAAGTCGGCGCAGTGCTGCAGGCGGTGCTTACGGCCCCGACACATGCATTCCAGGTTTTGTGTGGCGGGAAGCATTTACGGGGGACCACGTCTGTGTGACTTCACAAACACGCGCCGATGTAGCTGCTGACAATGCTGTTGCAAATCTCAGAAACTCATGCCCATAAACTGTAAAAATTGAGAAAGCACGGATCAAACTCCAGTTCAATCAAGTTGATTTCAGCTTTTGCAAGCCCTCTGGTGTATCGACATCAACAATGACTCCGTCATTTTCAACTTTTATTTCCACCAATTCATGGCTTAGTTCTTCCAGCAATTGCCGCGCACCACGGTCACCTCGTAGTGCACACAAACCAGCAAAATAATCCCTGCCCCACAGCACCGGATTTCCCCATGTACCTTCATATTGCGGGACCACTACAAATCGTTGATCAGCCGGGCTAAACGCCGCAATCATGCGATCAATATCGCGAGCCTTTACTAACGGCATATCGCCAAGACAAACCACAGCAGCATCGCTAATCTCTGATACACTTTGAATTCCAACTCTCACCGAAGTCGATAGTCCATCCGCATACTGATCATTATGAATGAACTTAACTGCCAAACCCACAAGAGCGGCGCGGACCAAATCAGCTTGATGACCAGTAACAACAATGACTTCAGCAACACTGGTTCCCAAAATCCGCAATACGGTTTGGCGGATCAGCGGCAAGCCTTGAACATCAGCGAGTAGTTTATTGCTACCCATTCGTGTGGATTTTCCAGCAGCCAAAACAACTGCTGAAATCTGCGGGGCCAGTGGTGGTGCGGTTTGTTTTTCGCGTGGCGATGGCCGCGTCGAAATCTCAGCCAACAAGCCACCAACCCCCAGCGCCATGATATCGGTCGCAGTGACTTTCTCTCCGGTCATCAAGCGTTGCAACACCCAATCAAAGCCGTTGGTTTTCGGCGACCGCGCGCAAGAAGGAACACCCACAACTGGTTTGCCATTCAAGTTTCCCAGCATCAAAAGATTACCGGGATCAACCGGCATTCCCAAATGCAAAACCTCGCCACCCGCTTGCATTAATCCAGCAGGTACAACGTCACCACGATCAACAATCGCTGATGCACCAAAAAGCAAACAAATATCGTATTCAGTATTTTGCAATTCTAAAATCGCCGCTGTCAATGCTGCAATAGAATGGGCGCAAGTAATCGTTCGCACCAACTCCCCACCGTGGTTCTGGACTCGCTCAGCCATCGCCGTTTCAGATTTTATCACGATGCTTGGTTTAGTCTGCGGTAAAATTCAAATAATCAACCCGACCCGCAAACCGGTAAACTTCTGTACACTGATCAATGGTTGAGCTGCAATCATTGCTAAAGCTTTTGTCAACACGTCGCGCGGTACAGCAAAAGGAATGACCTTAACCGTTGCAATCATTTGCCGCGCCGACACCATTTCATAGTCCTTTAGCGTGGCAAGTGTGAGGCTCTCATGCAAACAATTTATGGCGTTAACCCGCACCACGTCGACACGCAAAAGGCCAACTCTATTGTTATGTAAGTTTGCGCGGCCAGTAAATCCCTGTTGCGCCAAAGCGCCCTCACCTGCAATAGCAAGCGCCACCGCCCGCGCCGCTTCATCTTCGGCCACATCATTCGTATCTAAGTGAGCAACCGTGATTTTATCAATCCCAGCCTCGCTCAATCGAACAATATCATCCGTTGAAATTACGCGCCCTTTTTTGAAAAGGCTACCGGGAAGCTGAATGCCATGCCCTAATATCCCACCCAATGCGGCTTGCACGGAAACCAAGCCAAACCGCATTTAAGTGCCCAATCGTAAAGTTTGTGTCATTTGCGCCATGATCGAAATGGCAATTTCAGCGGCACCAACAGCACCAATATTGAGACCAATGGGTCCATTAATCCGCGCAATATCTTCCGGGCTAAACCCACGCTCCATCAAGCGTTCAACCCGGCCACCGTGGGTTTTCTTGGAACCCAAAGCGCCAATATAAAACACCGAACTTCGCAATGCCAATTCTAATCCCGGATCGTCAATTTTTGGATCATGGGTCATCAATAAAATCGCCGTGCGCGCATCCATTTTCATTCCCGGCAAAACATCTTCCGGCCATTCAGAAATCAACGCTACATCAGGAAAGCGAACATTCGTAGAAAAAGCGCCGCGCGGATCAATCACTGTTACATCGTAGGCCGAAGCTTGCGCTATTGGGATCACTGCTTGAGCGATCAAAACTGCGCCGATAATGATAAGTCGAAGTGGTGGATTATAAACTGCAATGAAATATTCCACGCCTGATACGAAGTGAATACCTGAGCGATCAAAGCGAAACCCATTGTGTAAAATAACAGCAAGAACATCGCCTTCAACAGACGTTTGCGCAACAATTCTTTGCTCGCCCGTGGCAATATTTGTGACCAATGCAATAGCTTGCCTTGCTTTTTTGCGCACTCACAATTTGTTTGAGAATGTCCACCTTCATTGCGTGAGCGGCTCAACATAAATGCGAATGCGTCCGCCGCAAGCAAGGCCTACTTGCCATGCTGTTTCATCAGCCACACCAAATTGCAAAACTTTGGAGCACCCGAAGTGATCACCATTTGCGCCTCCGTTATCACAGCGCCTTCAACACAACCACCCTCGAAACCGCGCCAATGAAATTGCCATCTTGATCAACCACCAACCGACTGCCCACGGGTTGCGGTGCAGAGCCCCAGGTTTCAATCACTGTTGCGAGAGCTACTTGCCGCCCCGCTCCTAACCAACTATTGGCCTGCGCCAAAACATTATGATCAAAATCTGCCATCGCTACTCCTCACTCTGCATCATAGCGCAACCAGTTCTTTGGGTCATGGCGAATACTGCGCGCACCCGCCAAGCTTTCGGCAAGTTCGCTTAAACTATCAAGACTATGCACCGGGCGAAACTCATCAACATGTGGCATGATTGCGCGAACACCTGCAGCGCGCGCTTGAAACTTATCAAAGCGCAATAACGGATTAAGCCAGACCACACGTTTTGCCATCAGCCGCAGCCGCTTCGCTTCAACCGCTAATAGCCCTACATCGTCGCGGTCTAAACCATCCGTCATCAGCAATACATGCGCACCTTGGGTTAAAACCCGTCTGCCCCATTGCTTGTTAAACAACTGTAGCGAGGTACCAATCCGCGTTCCCCCCGACCAATCTTTGACGGCAGCTGAAACTTTACTTATCGCTTCATCAATATCGCGGCGCTTTAATTCGCGAGTGATATTGGTTGTCGCGTGCCAAACAAAAAACACCGAAACCCTTTGAGCGATCATTGATCAATCTATGCAAGAAATGCAAAAATATCCGACTGTAGTTGGAGCATGATCCCGAAATATCACATAACACCACAAGCGGCGGCTCCACCCACGTGGTTTCGCGGCGCGCCAATTTAATAAATTGCCCACCACCGCGCATAGATTGGCGCAATGTTTGCTTCAAATCGATTTGCGTACCCCGCGCCGCAATTTTCATGCGCCGGTGCGAACTTCGAGGCGATTGGCGTGGATCATTTTAATCGCCCGCAATGCTCTGCGCTGCTCGGCCACCGTCATTTGTTCGAAGTCTTTAGCGCGCAAGGTTTCGTCCGCACACGACGTGAAACTTGCATCAAGTTCCAGCGCTTCGGCCTTGTTATCGCGTTTACTTTGCGCATTGTTTTGTCAACATGGCTTCGGCTAATCGCCGAAAACCTGCATCTTTTTCTTATCGTCGCCAGGCCTAGTGATTTGATGAAACATTAGTTGCATTAATTGCTCAAGCATTTTTGGCTTCTTCCAAAACACATGAAAGGCTTGATCAAATAACTCGCTTTGTTCGCGCCGCTTCACAAATATTGCATGAAGTGTCCAATAGAATTCTTTCCTGGTACGAAGTGCGCCCATTGCCGCCGCATCAAGCGCATCAAGCACAGTGCCCGAACCACGGGCATTCCGGCCTCGCGCAGTACGCGCCCAAAATGCATAATATTGATTGCCAACTTCCCCGAAGGCGGTCCAGCATTTTGATTTGCGGATGGCCAAACATCAGTTTTGCTGCGGCGCTAAATTTCTAATTTCGCTTTTGATTTCATCAAGAATTCGCTTTGCAGCTGATCCTTCCATCCGCACAATATCGTCTTGATACTTCAGCAACACACCAAGCGTGTCGTTTACAGTTTGCGGATCAAGCACAATACTATCAAGTTCATGCAATGCCGAAACCCAATCTAAAGTTTCGGCAACGCCGGGCGACTTGAACAAATCCCTGCCCTCGCAATGATTGAACAAACGCCACAACTTCTTTGGCAAGGGCGGGAGAGGCGTCCGCTTGGCGCGTACAATGGCGAGTTCACGGCTCGCATCAGGATAACTTACCCAATGATAAAGGCAACGCCGCTTCAGCGCATCATGAACTTCGCGGGTGCGATTTGAAGCGATGATAACGATGGGCGGTTCTTTGGCTTTAATGGTTCCAAGCTCCCGAATTGTAACTTGGAAGTCGGACAGAATTTCAAGCAGAAAATGCTTCAAACGCTTCTGTCCGTGCGATCGTTCATCAATCAGAAGTACAGGAGCCGAACCTTTCTTAAGTTCATCAAGGGCTTGCAACAAAGCCCGTTTAATCAAAAATCGTTCAGCAAAAATATCTTTTGCTCAATTGGCTGCGATCAACCGCACCACTGGCTTCCGCCAATCTACATTCAATCATCTGCGCAGCATAGTTCCATTCATAAACCGCCGAGCTGATATCGAGACCTTCATAACATTGCAGACGGATTAACTTCCGCCCCAAAGCGGCGGCAACAACTTTTGCAATCTCAAGTTTGCCAACGCCGGCCTCGCTCTTCAAAAACAGCGGCCGCCCCATTTAAGCGCCAGAAAAGCACAGTGCCCAAATCTCGTTTACTACATAATCTTGCGCTTGCAGTAAGGAGATGGTGTTATCGATTGAGTTGGGCAGTGCTTTGGTCATGGTATCCAATTTACTTAAGTTAGGCTTTCTATTTTTCAATCAAAGTCATGTTTTAAGAGGCAAAAATCCAATTTGGTCAGATACTTTTTTCCCCCGTTGGGGGGGGGTCGAAAGGCCGGATGAGGGTTCGCAACAAGCGGCACTTTGAAATTGTATCAATTCGCAATGTGGAAGACCCTCATCCGCCTTCCCAAACCTTCCCCCAACGGGGAGGATTCTACAAGAAATGGCGAAGGAAAATTAAAAAACCCGCAAAGCAATAACTTTGCGGGTTTTGCGATTGCGATCAAATATTACTTTGCCGAAGCCACGGCCCGCTTTTTGCCATAACGCTGATGAGATGCGCGCGGTAGTCAGCGGATGCGTGCATGTCGGTATTCAGGCCTTTCGCAGGCACAGAAATTCCATCGAGCGCATCAGCGCTAAACTTCTTTGATAATGCCGCTTTTCTCCATCGCAGCCAAATTCGGAACACGCCAGCACCCAGCACCTGTTACAGCAACCCGCGCCGACCCATCTTTCATTTGCGCCACGAATACGCCGACCATGGCATAACGCGAGGGCAGATCTGAAATCTCTTGGCATAGCCCGCTTTTTTTTTTGACCAGTGGAAACTCTATCCCTGTCACAATCTCAGTGGTTTTCAAAGCCGTAGAGAACATGCCAGTGAAGAATTTATCAGCTGCAATTTTGCGGTTGAGGTATGGATCGTAGCCCAATCCGAGAGCTGCCGCCGGATAATCCGCTGCCGGATCATTGTTCGCAATTGAGCCACCAATCAGCCACGGTGGCGCACATGGGGGTCCCTTAATGCCGCCAGCAAGGCTGTTCAAGACTGCTAAAGCTTTGGATATCTTTGCCAGCAACTTCGCGTGAGTTGTGCCTAAGCACCTACGGTCACCGATTTTGCAGTGACTTTGACACTGGCCTTATTCAGAACGCTTAAATCAACAATGTCCGTAGGTGCGGCCAAACCTTGTTTCATGGTTGACAACAAAGTCATGCCGCCAGACATGTATTTACTGTCTTTAGTTTTCTTCAAAGCTTTGACGGCGTCCGCTGCTTTAGCTGGGCGATGATATGCAAAATTTTCCATTATGTTCCTCTCCCTCGCCTTATTCTGCGGCTTTTTTCATGGGTTGAAGAGCGCGCCCACACGACTTGCGGTGAGGCAGGCATTGCAAGATCACGAACACCGAGCGCATCGGCGTTGATTACGGCAGGTGGCGAAGCAATCGCCCGGCCTCGCCGCAACCCTTGATGCCAAGCGGATTGCCCGGGCATGGGGTGCAAGTGAAACCAAGATTGAAAGATGGGCATATCGTCAGCGCGCGGCATGCAATATCCATGAACGATCCGGTCAAAAGTTGGCCAGATTTTTCATCATAGACGCAGTTTTCCGAACAAGCGCTTTTGCTCCGATGCCTTGCACAATACCGCCGTGGACTTGGCCTTCAACAATCATCGGATTGATGATGTTTCCAAAATCATCCACTGCCGTGTAATTGGCAATTTTAGTGACACCAGTTTCTGGATCGACTTCTACTGCAAATGTGAACCCCGGCTGGGAACACGAAGTTTGATGGATCATGAAACGCTGTTTCTTTAAGACTGCTCACTAATTTCAGCAGAGTTGATTTTGTGGCCAACATAAGCTTCAACGCCGCCGAAAGCCATTTTCTTATCCGTGCCTTCACGGTGAAAACGCCTTCCCCTTGAATTCCGATGTCATCAGTTGAAGTTTCCATTACGGCCGCCGCAATCCGGCGGGCTTTGCTTCCACTTTTTCCAATGCTTTTGTAGATGGCCGTGTCATGCCGACCGCTCCCGAGCGCGAGCCATAGGTGCCCATACCATTTGCACTTTGTCGGTGTCGCCATGGACGATTGAAACATTGTTGATATCAATGCCAAGTTTTTTTCCGAAACCAACTGTGCGAAAGTAGTTTCATGGCCTTGACCATGGCTATGTGAACCAGTGAGAACTTCCACTGTACCTACGGCGTTCACGCGCACCTCACGATTCCCACAGGCCAACGCCCGCACCGGGTGAGGCCCACCGCCGCCGATGGCGCAATGCCACAAGCTTCGATGTAAGCAGAGTAGCCAAGACCACGCAGCTTTCCTTTTTAGCCGAAGCTGCCTTGCGGGCCGCAAAACCAGCCACATCCGCAATCTCGCGCGCCTTATCAAGGGACGCATCATAGTCCCCCGCATCATAGCACATGATAACGGGCGTTTGATGCGGGAAGCTGCGCACAAAATTTTGTCTGCGAAATTCCGCAGGGTCCATTTTCGCCCGCGCGCCGCCGTTTCAACAATACGCTCAACCACATACGTGGCTTCGGGGCGACCTGTTCCACGGTAAGCATCAACGGGTGCAGTATTGGTATAAACCGCATCAACCTCCACATAGATATTAGGAATATTACTGGTTAGAAAAAGCAAAGTGTTCCATACAGATAAGTTGGAACCGCAGCAGAGAAGGTCGAAAGATAAGCCCCCATTGCCGCAATGGTATTGACGCGGAACCCAGTGATTTTGCCGTGCGCATCAATTGCCATTTCAGCATGGGTCACATGATCACGACCATGCGCATCAGCCAAGAAAGCTTCGGTGCGTTCGCCAGTCCATTTAATTGGCCTACCGCCAACATGTTTGGACGCCCAAACACAAACAACCTCTTCGGCATAGATAAAAATCTTTGAACCAAATCCGCCACCGACATCTGGTGCAATGACCCGAAGCTTGTGTTCCGGGGCAAGTCCATGGAATGCCGAAATAACTAACCGCGCAACATGCGGGTTTTTGGCTGGTTGTATAAAGCGTATAGCTTTCAGTGCCGGTATCATAAGACCCAATTGCAGCGCGTGGCTCCATTGCATTCGGTATCAAACGGTTATTGATCAAACCAAGTTTGGTAACATGTGCAGCAGATTTAAAAGCAGCATTCGTTGCCGCCTCATCACCCAAACTCCAATTAAACACCCGGTTATCAGATGCCACATCATGCACCTGTGCTTTAGACGTCATCGCCTTTGCAGCATCTACATTATGCGGCAAAACGCCATAAGAAACCAAAACCGCAGCAGCAGCGGCTTTTGCTTGTTCATGGTTTTTCAACAATAACGACGGCGACATGATCGCCTACATAACGCACTTTGCCCATGGCCAAAATCGGATGACCACCAGCCTTCATCGGTGAACCGTCCTTCGAATGGATCGTCCAACCGCAAATCAGGCCACCGATCTTATCAGCGGCAACATCATCACCAACAAAACGCCAACCACACCCGGCATTTTCTTGGCCTTAGCCGTATTGATCGATTTGATTGTGGCATGCGCGTGGGGACTGCGCACAAAAATAAGCATAAGTTTGATCTTTAAGGTTTATATCGTCAGTATACTGACCTTTACCTGTGATAAATCGTAAATCTTCTTTGCGTTTGACGCTTGCGCCAATACCAGTTCCAGCCATTTTCAAATGCCTCCCTTGGCTATTTTTCTGCGCCAAGCGCACAGCCTTGACGATGTTATGATACCCGTGCAACGGCAAATATTTCCTTCTCGAGCTCGGCGCGGATGGTTTCTTCGCTGAGCTTCTTACCTTTGCGTTTCACCATATCAATCGACGACATAATCATACCCGGGGTGCAATATCCACATTGCAATCCATGATGCTCTGGAAGGCTTCTTGCATCGGATGCAAGGTACCATTCTTTGCTAAACCCTCGATAGTTGTAATATCAGCCCCTTCGCAAGATACTGCGAGTGCTGTGCAGGATTTAACGGCTTTGCCATTGACATGCACGACGCATGCGCCACACTGGCTGGTGTCGCACCCAACATGGGTTCCAGATAATCCAAGGTCTTCACGAATAAACTCTACCAAAAGTGTGCGACTCTCGACATTGCCACACACCGCTTTGCCGTTTACTTTCATTGAAATTGCCGTCATCGAACCATTCTCCCAGATCACAAGCGGCCTCGCCTCTCATTTGGAATTTCAGTTCTTCCAAACGAGAGATTGCATCGCAACGTGTTTTGTTTTCTTGTACAACCACCCAGTCGTGAATGTCGTCAAGTGCTACCATGGTGTAATGTGTCAGTTTAGAGCATAATTCGATTGTGCATTGCACTCTGATCCAGTGCTAAATTTTAAGCGTGAAAAAAATAAATTAACGAGGAATAACCATGGCCCGCATTTTTTCAGCCTTCCTAGTTTATTTTACTTATGCTTCACAGCACCAGCATTTGCCGATAACGCGGCTGATAAAATATTGTTCCAAGACATCATCAGCAATCAAGTCGCCGCATTTAACAAGGACGATGGCGCCACCGCTTATAGTTTCGCAGCGCCAGTAGTGAAAAGATATTTCCCAACCAAAGAAGTTTTTATAGCCATGGTGAAGCAAGGCTATCCTCAAGTCTACCGCGCGAAATCGCTCGATTTCGGTGAAGTGTTTATGGACAACTTTGGCCGTGCCACCCAGCGGGTAACGCTTGTTGGACCTGATGGCAAGCGTTACGAAGCGCTCTACGCCATGGAAAAACAACCAGATGGTATGTGGAAAATAGCAGCTTGCACTGTGCTCGAAATTCCAGGGGTCGACGCTTCAAAAATTTAATCGATGAGAATCGGTATTTAGATTTAATCTGGCGCTATGAAAAAACTTCTGCGGTTCACTTTTATTTCATCCTGCCATCGTCGCCCGGGGGCTTATTTTCGCCACTGCGCTAATTCTTTTTGCCATGGGCCGCGAACCGATTTGCAAATGTGGTTACGTAAAACTTTGGCATGGGGTAGTGATAAGTTCGGAAAACTCCCAACACATTATGGATTGGTACACGCCGTCGCATCTCAATCCATGGGTTTTTATTTTTGGGTTAACCGGCTCATA
>JAHFWI010000201.1:0-20953 GCA_028554975.1 Himalopsyche kuldschensis
ACCATTTTAAAAATACATAAAAACAAATTTTATTCTGTTTTATGTGTTGTGTCTAGTTCGGAAATAATTATTTTATTTTCTTTATCCTTTATTGTTAATGACTTTTGCTTTATAATATTAGGGTAAATACTTTTGAAAATAATATAATCATCAGTAAACTCATCTTTAGGTGAGTAATAAATCAATGCCTGTCTTGGGTATTGTAATTGTAATGTGATAATTTTTTTGGTTAGATTTTTTTTTCTAGCAAGGAAATCTACGTTTGTATTATAAATAAACAAGATTGTAGAAACAAGACTTAAAAAAGAAACAATATAACAATAGATTGGATACTTTTTGAATAGTAATAACAATAAAATAAATAGAATAATAAAAATATAAGGCTCTAATAATCTATAATCTAAAGGGTCTGATGCGTAAATTAACTTTGAAGCAACCGTGCCACCAACGCCACAAATAGCAATGATTAACCAAATCATCATTGTACTGTTAAAATAAGCGAAAATTCTTTTTCTATTTTGGCATAGCAAATAAGAAATAAGACAAATGAAAAATAGCCCCATGGTTAAACAAAAATAATAGGTATAGGTACTGTTGGGTATAGCGATGTGTACAAATGGATTAAAACCCATTGTAATGGCAATTAAAAACTCATTTGTTAATTGAATTATAGGTATATTGGTGTTTTTAATCTCACGAATATTTCCTGATAAATCATTTATTATTAGGTTATTAAACAATAATAATCCTATGTAAAAAACACTTGAGACAAGTGCCATAACAAATAAAGTAGAATATTTTTGTTTGTCTTTTTTAAATTTAAAATAACCAATAATACTTGAAATAAAATAACCAATAATGACGAAAATAGCAGCGTAACGTATAGTTATTAATCCAAAAAACAATAAGGAATTAATAATTAAAAATTGTTTTGTTGTATAATTTTTTACCATTAATTGCTTGATGGTATATAGCATAAAATACAAAATAAACAAATAAAGTCCCTCACTCCAAGTAGCAGAAAATATAGAACTGTATGACATGAAACTAAGCAAAACAATGGTTTGAGAGGTATAAAATTTTTTGTAATAGCTAAGGGCTATGATACCTAAAAAAGAACAAATACCTACCAGTTTACTAGCATAAAACCAATCATTGGTGAAAAGATTAAAAAAACGAATAGCCGCAGGGTAGCCAAACGGAAAGGTAGTGCCTGATATACAGGGCAAATCAAAGGCGTAGGTAATGTATTTTACAGAGTCTGGAGTCATTCTACCCTTAGCGTTAAATAAAAACCGACACACGGTTAAAACTAGAGTAGCTGTAGCTATACCTATGTTTAATATTTTATGTAGTTTTTCTGTTTTCATTAATGAAAGAATTATCCACCTGAAAATGGTGGTAAAAAAGCTATTGTATCTAAATCTTTTAGTAATTCATCTTTTTTTATTAATTCTATTCCCCAATGTGTTATGTATCACATGCCCCATTTCATGAATAAATGTCTCTGCTAATTGTTCTTTTGAAGAAAATGCATTGGGTGATAATGAAATGTTAGATGTACCTCCACGCCATAATCTTATGGTTTTGTTGGTTCTAGCCGCTCCTCGCAGAGTTTAAAGTCTTTTAGGGGAAGGTATTTTATTGGTTTAAATTTTTTGAACATAATACGACATCTTATAAATTTAAAATATTTAAAATCAAATTTTATTTTATTGTAGTAAACATCTTTGAGTTTATAAATCCAATTGTTTTTTATGATAAAATATGAAGATTCTTTTTCCTCATTGATGTAAAAAATTTGATTATATAAATATTTTGAAAGATTTTCAAAATATGGATCAAAGTTATATAATACTGAATGTATTCCTTTTCCGTATAGTAATCTGTTGTTATTTGATTTATTAATCAATGTAAAATGTGTATTTGATAAACTATCTTTAAATTTAAAAGATTCATTAGTGTAGTTTATAAATTTTAATTCCATCCTACTTTTAATGACTAATTTATTATTCAGAATAAAACAAATTTGATTATGGTAAGAAAAATTATACTTATTTTTATTTTTTGTTAAAATGGGTACACTAAAAATAGATATTTTTCCCATATCTTCAATTTTAAACAAATTTTCTTTATTATCTAAAAGTACATATTTATCTGAATAAATTTGGTTTGTATATTCTATTCTTTTATTTAAAGTGTCTTTAGCTATTTGATTATACTTTGCTAATTGTTCTTCTGTAAATATTTGCCCTTGCAAGTCATTACAAAGGCAAATCATTAATAGAAAATATTTCATTATCGACTGATATTATATGAACCTTGTATTTCAGAATTACTACCGTAATAAATTCTTTCCCCATGAGGATTAGGGTTCATAGCACGAAGTTCAAAATAACCATTATTATCAGAAAATATTTCTTGACCTAAAACTGCGTGATTATCTATTGACAATTGAACCGGTAATCCTGCATTAAGACTTATTCCTATTTTTTGTAAACTTTCAGGCGAATTGTAACTTCCATTTCTATCTTGAAGTCCACAAATTTTATATCCATCATCCTGGTATAATTTTATACCTCCTTGAAATGCCTTATGCAACGAAAAATTAGCCAGTGCTACTACGCAACCCACGGCGGCACCCTGCCATATGTCTCCACCGGTGATGCCTGCACCTATGCCACCCATCACAAAGCCGGTAGCCATGCTACCGCCCCATGTGTTGGCAAATTGTTTGAAGCCGCCTATAGTGGCGTCCATACCGCTCATGGCACCGCTGGTGAGTACCGCCGCCGCAAAGCTAGAAAGGCTAAGGTCTTGACCACTAATGGCACTAAAGGTGCTTTGGGCTACGCCGTGTTCTACCTTATAAAGCTGGGTTTTTTCTACTATTTTATAACACGCCATAATCTTATGGTTTTGGTGGTTCTAATGGTTCTTCGCAGAGTTTGAAATCTTTTAAGGGTAGGTATTTTATTGGTTTATAATTCTTATATATATTACTATGTTTAATTAATCGTAGCTTATATATCCAACCCTTTTTTTCAATAAAATAATGTGATTCTTTACGGAACTTATAATTAATATATCTAATATAAAACAAATTATTATATCTATATTTTAATAAATCTTGATAACCTTTATTTGAAATATAAAATAAATCTTTAGTGAATATTTTTTTATACAAATCACTAATTATAGAATCGTTTCTTAGTACAAAGCTATAGCTATAATTATATTTAAATTTATAACACAATTCATTTATACTATCTTTATAGTACATAGGTATAAACCAGCATTTTAAATCATTTAAATTTATTGTTTTTTTTGTTTTTATACAAAATTTTTCTCCGTTTGAAAATACAATGGAATCTAATGTATAATTTAGTGAATCATTACTATAAATCATTTTTGTGTAATTAATTATTTTTTGTAACTTTAAATCTTCTAATTTTTGATATTTAAATAATTTTTCCGTGGTTAATATTTGAGCATTTAAATTAATTGAAAATATAAATAGACTCATAATTAGTATTTTCATAATTACTTTGATATTCCAATTCCAACATTTAAAACGCTCCAATTCGTATTTGTAATTACTTGATTAGGATCCGTGTTACTAGGATTCATTAATGTTAATTTTACGGCAGGAGTACTATTCATCCATTGAGCTTTTCCAGCTAAAGCAATATGATTATTCCCGTACATTGTTACTGCTACAGCTGTATTTTGAGCCAATGAAGCAGCTACATCTCTAATGTTCTCAGGAGAATTAATATTTATTCTATTTATTTTGTATCCTTCGGATTCCATATTTTGAACAAAATCTACAACAGTTTTACCTCCATCAGAACTTCTGTTCATCGATTTAGTTTCTACTGCATCGTAATGGCTTTCATCACCAACTCCAAAATGCTTATCTACAGACACGTGAACTAATGCAGTACATTCATTGTGTGTATTATCTGTAGATTCATCTGAAAGTTTCATCTCAACAGTATTATCCCACGGTCTATGCAAAGCGGTATTTGCACCAGCGATCAATGCACCTACACAGGCACCCGTCCAAAAGTCTCCACCTGTAATAACCGCTCCTATGCCACCTGTAGCAAAGCCTATGGTCATAGAACCGCCTATGGAATACATAAAGTCCTTGAATGCAACGTTTTTTATCGCACCTAATCCACTCATCACACCGCTAGTCAAAACAGCGGCACCAAAACTACTCAAACTAAGTTTTGCACCACCTATAACGCTAAACACACTTTGGCTAATGCCGTGGGCTATAGCCGTTGAAACACCATTAAAAAACGAATTAGTCATGTGAAATGCTCCTTGTAATGTCGTAGGCTCTGCCGCCGCAAACAGATTGCCGATACCAGCCGTATAAGCACCACTAGCCGCACCTATTACCACTGCTTTGGCAAACCCCATGAAGGTCATGCTTTTTATCCCTTCGGGAGATATGGCACACTGGATGGTGTAAGATGCTTCTTGCACTACCCATAGCTGGGGTTCTATTAATTTATAACACGCCATGTTTTTTTTATAAATGTAATGCTTTTTTTCTGTATAAAAGAAAGTTTTGTGGCTACGCTACGCTTGCCACAAAACAGTACGGCCACTGCGTGGGGCTTTGTTATTTAAACCACATTAACAATAACCCTCTGTCTATTTGTATAGGATGTATATGGTTACCACCAACCAATGCAAAAAAAGCGAATGTTACTGGTATAGAAATAATAATATAACTAACTATTACAATATCTAAAATCAATTGTTTGCGTTTGCTATAATGACTTACACTTCGTTCTATCTCTTCGTAGCTAATGCTACAATAATATCTTAATGTTGGTATAGAGCATATGATGGTAAATAGAATTAAATTACAATACGTATAATTTAAATCTATTTCTTTTTTATTAAAAAATAACTGAGTAATAAACATCATATTAAGCAGTAATGGGACTGCCAACAATCCTATTGCATATGAATCTCTATCATTTTTTGATTTATAATACTTTCCAAAAGTATAATACAAATAATCTAATAACAGTAGCATAGATTAATGATTTAGATAATTACCAATATGTTGTCCTATATCCTGGCCTGTTGACATTTTTACTGTAGCATTTAATAAAAAATACCCAGTAGCGTAAGGAGCTCCTGCCCCTGTAAATGCTGCTCCTATAGCAATAGCATCTAACGAATTAGAAATAGTTAATCCATTTTGAGACATATCCACGCCCGTAGAAACAACACAGAAACCACCAGCCAACCCAGAAACAGCTCTTAACGGTGTTATTAATTTACCTGCCGTATTGGCATTCATGCTAATGTTTTGTTTTAGTATAGTTTTTGTGATGGTGGTTTCAGAGTTAGCAAAAGGTTCTCCGTATTTTGTAGCTCTTTCGAAACCATCGGCTAATGCGTTTGCTATTGTTTTAGTAGTAGTTGCTATAGGACGTGTTTTCTCAGAAACTACCTTCTACGTTGATTTCTTCCCACCGCCATCATCATTTGCAGAAAAATTACTATTTCCCTGCACCACCCTATGCAACGAGAAATTAGCCAGTGCCACTACGCAACCTACGGCGCTTGCCATATGTCTCCGCCTGTAATGGCCGCACCCACAGCCCGCCCATCACAAAGCCTGTAGCCATGCCGCCAACCCACGTGTTGGCAAAGGCTTTAAAACCGCCTATGGTGGCGTTCACTTTGTTGTCATAATTGATGTATATTTTTTCTATTATCATAAAAAGCTAAAATAAATATTGTTTTTGTTTCAATATCTATTTCGTAATACATTGAGGTATATTTTCTAATAATCGCCTTTCTAACCTTATCTTCTCTGTAATATGGGTGTGAAAAAGGGTTAATTTTTATCAACATTATTAGCTTATCTACCTCTTTTAAAAATACTTCACCGTTGGTTTGTCCAAAATTTAAATCAATATAATCAATTATTTCAGAAAAAGTATCTTCTGCTAATTTTGACCAAATTACATTCATTTAACTGGTCGTTTACTTTTAATTCGGTTAATCACATTTTCATGTGTATCAAAATTTCCAGCTAAAATATCTTGCCTTCCTTTTTTTATTAATTCTTTTTCCTCTATTGATAATGGGTTAGTTTCTGTATGAGATTTTTTAAACAATTTTAATTCGTCAAATACCACAGTATTATTCTCATCCAATATCCATTGGATAATCTCCAATTTTACGGCTTTTACATTCATATTGGTTTAATTTTAAATCAAATTTAATCAATTTCTAAACACGTTACAATTATTTCTTCCGTATAAAAACCACAGGTATTGTATCTTTTTTATATATCCATTCATATTTTATATTATCATTCATTTTTTCGAATTTTACCATAAAACAATTCCCATTCTGTTTTTTAACTAAGCCATCTTCATTTATAAACATCCATAAATGTTCTAACCAAACCTCTTTGATCGTATAAATACTGTCGTTTATGTTCAGTTTTCGTTGAAATGGCACGTATTCATCTATAAAGACTTTTTTTCCATTGCCTCTTTCATGTTAAAGCTATGATATATCACCCCTACGTCAAAAGAATTAATACAACTAAAAAACAAAGAAAACAAAACTAAGCAAATTATACTTCGCATCATTTGGTGGTGGTTTTTAGATCTATAGTTGTAACGCTGGGCATAGAACGGTATAAATTAAACATGTAATTTGGATGGGTTATCAACCCACTTTGAACAGCAATACCAGCACGATTCAACCCTGCCAAAACAGTACCCGCCTGTAATGGTTGCACCTAAACCACACATGGCAAAGCCTGTTGCCATGCTGCCGCCCCAGGTGTTGTAAAAATTAGACGCTACAATATTCCTATTTATTTAATAATTTCTCGACCTCTTTCTGCAATATTGGTAAATTTTTTATTACAATTCCCCAAATCACATCATCAGAAACAGAATCATATCCGTGAATTATTCTATTCCGTACATCAACCATTTTTCTTGAATTTGAAATTTCAATATCGTTCTCTATTTTCAATATGCGACTCATTGCTTCTCCAATAATTTCTATATTTCTTTCAACCGCACGCTTGGTTCGTAAATCATTCTGAAAAATATCAAATATTTTTGGTGATTCAATATAGTAACTTTCTATTTCGTTAATTGAATTTAAAATATCAAATAACCAAGTTTTGATATCGTTATCCATAAATCAATTTTTTATTTTGGTTTAATTTTTTTAAAAAATATGGATTTTTCACAGCTTTTTGCTCCAATAAATCTATATTTCTTTTTAATATATTTTCCAATGAAAATTTTAATTCATAATAATTATCTCCATAATCAAGTACATCTAGTTGTTCGAAATCTACAATTAAATCTATATCGCTCTCATTATTAAATTTATCAGTTAAAACAGAGCCAAAAGCATACAATGACTTAACATTATGCACTTTACATAAATCAACTATATCTTTACTATGGTTTTTTAATAAATCCATTTTTCTCGTTTTATATTCACAACTATGCAAAATTGTTAGCAAAACAAATATACAAAAATGATTCTCTATTATTTTGAAAAAAAACTAATCCTGCACAAGCGGTACTTTGTTGCTCTTCAGCTCGCCGTAGAAAAGCTTAGCACCCGTAGCACGCTCTAGCGAGTCTATGGTTGCCTGACCTAGATACTTCTGAGCATCTAAACTGTCAAACTTGTAACGCAACTGGACATAGTATTGTTTGGATTTGTCGAGGTGGTATTTTCTATAACCGTAAGTTTCTTTGTAATCTAATTTAAAATTATATGGCACTACAAGATTATCATTTGTTTGCAATAATTGCATTCGCTCCATTATTCCTCGTTTTGAATATAAATAATTAACTTTAGTATTTTTGAAATTATCTCTATTTTTTTTCTGCTCATCATTTTTATATTTATAACATGATGATATGCTAGCTTCTATGGGGTTAATTAATGTATCTCCATCATAAATAAAAAACTTAAACGATAAAAAAGGCATATCAAAAGAAGTGTCAAAATCATTATTATAATTTCTAAAATCTATTGGTAATAAATAATTATTTCTTGAATTATTTATTACTATTAATTGTGTGAATATACTTTCTTTTAATTTAATATCGTCTATTTTTAATTCAATATTTTGATTACCTGTTATCGTACAAAAAACAATAAAGCTAGTTATTTTAGAAATAAAATTAGCCATTATTGATTCATCGAATTTTCCCAATTAATAGCTTTATTTTCAGATATTTTTCCAGCATATATTAAACCATTTTTATAAGTGTTTTTAGACATAACATTCCCAAAAAACACTCCACTTACATAGTCTATTGCGTGATTCATTTCATGGTCAATCGTGATTGCTAGAGTCCATTTACTACCCATAGCCATTTTTGAAACTTCTATAGTTGGAGGTTTATAACCATCAAAAACTCCTTTTTGATTATATGATTTTAAAGCTGTTGTTTTCCCATAATCTTCAGCTCCTGTATCAGAATAAACAGATTCTTCGTAAGTTATAGATGGGTTGTCTGCTAAGTTAGACAATGCTTTGTTCGTTGGTAAATCCCTAATGGTTCCGATATCACCCTCTGTTGCGATGTCATTTTTATCAATATGACCATCCTTAAAATCTTTGTTCAAGCCACTTTTGTACTGCCAGTCATCCACCACTTTATGCAACGAAAAATTAGCCAGTGCTACCACGCAACCCACGGCGGCACCCTGCCATATGTCTCCACCAGTGATGCCTGCACCTATGCCACCCATCACAAAGCCTGTAGCCATGCTATCGCTCAGGCAGTGTTTGCTTTTTAACGCTTCGGCGCTCCATTTACTTAACGCTTTTGGTTCAGATGCCTTTTCTGAGACTTCTTCTACGATGTACAGTTGGGGCTTTTCTATAATTTTATAACATGACATATCTTTTTTTATTATAATTAATCGATCTGAAAATCATCATCCAAACCTATTTCTCTTAAGTGATTTACGGATTTGACATCTAATTTTACTTTTGCGTCCATAATTTCACCTCTTTTTTGAATTATTTTTTGTAAAGTATTCAAAAAAGTTAAAATTTGTCTTTGTTTTTTTTCTTCCCAATAATTACAGTTGTATAGCGTATTATCCGTTTCTATTTTTTTTATGGTATCGCTTTTATTTAAAACATAAATAATATTTACAGTCCCTCCTCCAATCATACTATTAACATAATTCACCATACCTCTAATACTATCATTTTTTTTTACTGTATCCAAGTTGCAGTCATTATATTTAGCTAAAATTTTTCTTTTTTCTAATGCGGTTAAGTTTAATTTCATTATTGTGTCCCCAGCTACTGAACGATATTTATAATAATCATCTTTTGTATTAATTTCAATATCTCCTAGTTTTTGAATTCCTGATTTTTTTGTAATTACAAAATCTACATTTTTTAACTCCACTTCATTGCATGAAAAATTGAGAAAAATTGAAAATACTATAATATAACTATAATTCTTCATGCTTAATTATTTGTTAAAAATACTTTAAAAATGTTTTTAATTTTAATTTAGATACTTTATATAAATAAGTTTTAGTAATTATAATTTCCAAATAAATTAGGAATAGAAACGTTTTTAATCCATTCTTCTTTTCTTTTTAATTTCATGTAAATTTTAGTGTTTTGAATAGATTTTCTACTATTTACAATACTGTCTGTCATGTGTATAAATCTTAATATTCTTTTTTGCTTTATTTTATCTCACCAATTACAATTGGCATATTCATCTACAGTTTCTATTTTTTTTATTACTTTATTTTTATATAAAACATCTATACTTATATTTTTTAAACCATCATGTGTCGCATAATCGCAATCTATTTTTTCTTTAATAGTTATAGTCTCTAAAACAGCATTCATTATAATATGTTAATATCTTTTCTTTCTCTGAATAAGTTAAATTTAATTTTATAATTGTGTCTCTTAAGTTATCTATTTCTCTATAAACATATTTTTTTGTGTCAATAATTTGATTAAAATCTTTTTTAATTATAAAATCTGCTTGTTTTAATTCAACTTTATTACATGAAAAAGAAAAAAACAATGAAAATACTAGAATATAATTATATTTTTTCATGATTAATTATCTATTGAAAATATTTTGAAGCCGTTTATAATTATGCCAATCGTAAGCATTTGAATAACCCCAACCCCCAGTATTAAAATACTCTTTCATTGATGTTTCAAATAAATTAGTAGGTAAATTATTTTTTATTATGTTTTCCATTGAAAAGCTGGATGACGCTCTTTCCGACATTTTTGAATCAGTCAACCCATTGTTAAAATGATATGCGTGAATTAATTCATGACCAATAACCATTTTGGGAAAAGCTGTGCCAAAATCAGGATACATACTTTTTATACCTGGTGAAATATAGACATGAGATTTTAGTGGTGTAAACCAGCCTTGCTCCAACTGAGTAGTTCCACCAACGGTTTGTCCTTCTGTTCCTATGATTAATCCGCTATTTGTATCAAAGCCATAACCATCAGGATGTACTGTACTGTCCCCTAGTGCTATACTTGTGTGTAATTCATCTATTATTTCGCCAACATCACCTATATTATTAGACACAAAACTATCTAATTCTTTTTGATTTTGAAACCAATTAGATTTATCACTACTACCACTACTACCAACAGAAGCGTCTACTTCTAAGTCGCTATTACCCATAGTTAGCCTGTCTATTGCCCCCATTACACCAACAACAGCACCAATTACAACACCATTTACTAAATCTCTAAGATTACCGTTATTTACAGCCATATTTATTGCTCCATTTACAAAGCCCCCCACAGCACCTTGTGCCATACCTTTTAATATACTTGCACTAATTTTAGCTATCCCCAAACCATTCCCAATACCAGCCGTGGCAGCACCACTAGCCGCACATATTACCACTGCTTTGGCAAACCCCATGAAGGTCATGCTTCTGATGCCGTCTGAGCTGATGGCACACTGGATGGTGTAAGATGCTGCAGCTATCATAGCGCCTATTATTATCCCACTAATAATAACGTCATCTATACCAAAAATCTCCCCACTAGGGTCTGTGTACTTCAGTGGGTTGTTTAGCACATAGCCGTAGCGGTTATAGTTCTGTGTATTATACGGGTCTTGTACATAGTTGTCTGGGCTGAGGAAGCGGTGCGGCTGTGGGTCGTATAGCCTGCCGTTCATGTGTATGAGGCTCACTAGGGTAAGGTGCTCGTGTCCTGTGTAGCCACGGTCTAAGAATGTGGTGGCTAGGGGTATGGCTCTACCATCGTTAAAGCTGATATTGCTGTCGTTAAACTTTTGCTCTACCACGTTGCCCCATGCATCGTACTGGCGTTGGTCTGCTGCGGTACCGCCTTGGCGGGTTATGACCATGATGTTGCCTAGGTAGTCCCTGTGTAGGTATAGGTATTCGCCTGTGGGTGTGGGTTCGTTTGGGTTGTTTAGAAAGGCTACATAGGCTACGGGACCTGTGTAGGGGTCTCCACCCATATAGATGGTTGCCCGTACGCCTTGGGTGCCTGTTTTTGGGTTTAGGACGCTTTGCAACTCCATGCCGCCATCTGCACTGTAGCTCTTTAGCCACTCACGGCTCAGCTTGTCTGTGTTGCCGTTGTCTGGTCCTGCGTACATGGTGGCACGCCCTTGGTAGGCATTGTACTCATAATCTATGCGTCCGTGACCTGTCTCTACTATGGCTACGGGGCTTTTGAAGGCGTTGTAGGTTACCGTTTGTGGGGTGTGGCTGGTGTAGTAGGCTGTACCTGTCGGGTTCAGGGCTATGTCCTTTACCTGATAGGCCGCACCTGTGGTGGGGTAGCTGTAGGCACCTACCTGTGGGTTGTCGGTTATTCTACCCGTAGTGTCATAGGTTTGGGTGCTGGTATAGGTCTTATTTAGCCTAGCACCATCTATCAATGCATTAAAGTTGCTGTTGATGGTGGTTAGCCTGTCTTGTTGGTCGTAGTTAAAGGTTTCTGTCCAGCCTAGGTTTTTGTTTTGGCGGCTGGTCAGGTTGCCTGTCTTGGCGTTAAAGTCTGTAACGAGGTCTAAGATTGTTTCTTTTTTAGCATTGGTATGTAGCATGCTGGTGCTTTGCCCATACTGGTCGTAGGTATTGGTACGTACTATGCCGTTGCCTAGTGTGCTGGTGAGGGTCTGCCCACGTTGGTTTACCGTGCCTAGCTGCCACAGTACGGTTTTGGTATCTGTGTCTGTCATGGTGGTCAGTATACCGCCGTTGGTGCTGTAGGTATGGGTAACGGACTTGGTTATGGATTTTTTGGCTTCTATGCTTTTGGCGGTATAGGCTTTGGTAGCTATTCTACCAAAGGCATCGTAGGTAAGGGCGGTGGTAAATTCTGCCTTGAGGCTGGTCTTCTCTGTTTTTATTGGTCTGTTTTGGGCATCGTAGGTGTATTTGAAATAGCCGTTGTTGCCGTCTGTATTGGCACTTATTACTGTTAGCAGTTGCTTGGTAGTAGGGTCATAGGTATAGGTGTTATCTATAGCTGTCAGGTCGCCTTCGATATTTTTTTGGTCATCTTGCCAGCGTCATCATACACATAGGTAGTTTTTCCTTTTGGGGTGCCTTCTACCAATACCTGCCCCAGTGGGTCATAGGCGTAGGTATAGGTGCCTGCGGCGAGATCTGTCAGTTTGGTTTTTCTACCCCAGCCGTCTTGCTCGGTGGCTATTACGGTGCTGCCGTAGGTGCTGGTTTTCAAGTTGCCGTTGCCAAAGTAGGTGTAGGTAATGTTGCCACCAGGGTCTGTAGCTTTGGTAACGTTGCCTAGTGCGTTTTTGGTGGTCGTGGTGGTTTTTATACCATCGTTTACGGTGGTGGTCAGCTTGTTGTACGTCATGGTGGTAACCTTTCCTGTGTGGGCGGTCTGGGTTATGGGGCGGTTGTATTTGTCGTAGGTTACGGTGTTCCACAGCACGCCTGTGGTGGGGGCTCTTTTGGGTAGGTCTGTATCCGTAAGGTTGGTTACGTAGTAGGGTTCGCTGGTGCGTGTGGTGCGGTCTAGGTTGTCGTATTCCGTAAATTTGCGTACGTATTTGCCGTTGACGTTGAGGGCTGTTTCGCATATTTTTCTACCAAGGTCATCATAGGTGGTGGCGGCGCTGGCACCTTCGTCATTGGTGGCAATTACGTGGTAGGGCTTGCCCATGTTGTCGGTATACTTATAGGTTACGGTAGCGGTCTTGCCTAGGTGGTTGGTAGTCTTTATTAGGCGGTTCCAGCTGTCGTATTCATACTTTTCTTCTTGTCCAAAGGCGTTTTTGGTGCTAGCTACGGTGCCTGTAACGGTGTTGTAGGTACTGGTGGCACTCAGCTTGTCCACACCTGTGGCTTTGGTGATGAACCTGCCTGTGGTATCATAAGCCATGGTTTTGGTACGGGTTATTTTTTTGACCATATCATTTGCTTCTATTGTTGTACTAGTTACATTACCAAAGGTATCATAAATATTTGTTTCTGTGGTATATTCTTTGTCATTATTTATGCGTTTTATGTCCGTCAGCAGGTTGTTGGTATAGGTTAGTTCTTCCTTGGTGCTGTAGGTATCTGGTGTGCCAGCGTTGTTCATCGTACTAGATTCTTCCTTGGCGGTGGGGCGTCCTATGTCGTAACTGGGTAGGTTATCATTGTTAACATAGGTAAATGTTTCAGTTTTTAGGGCTTCATTGTTGATGTTTGTGTTGATTTTTAAAGGATTGCTATAGGCATCATAAGTGAAGTCTACCTGAGTCATCGTACCATTAAACAGATCGTTAGCTGTTGTTTGCTGAACCATAGATTTATATGCCTTGTTGGCTAACAAGGTATTGGTGTAAATAGTCGTACTGGTACTGATAGCGTCTGCTGGGGTGGCTAGGTAGTCTACCGTTGAGTATGTATAGGTCTGTGTCTGTGCCATGCGTTGGGTAGGGTCAAAGGTGGTAACGGTGTACAGCCTGTTGGTAGCCTCTGTACGTGGTAGGTAGGTGTTGCTCTTTGCCACAGCAGTGAAGCCTGAGGGGATAGAGCCGTCTATAGAGGACAGGAAGTTGTAGTAGCGGAAGTCTTGTTGGTGTAATAGACCATTGGTTGAATTAAAATCTCCACCCGATCCTTTATTTACCGAATAATCTTTTATTGCTTCTACTACATAAGTCTGTGGGGACATCCTAGCCTGCATCTGTGGTTATTCTGGACGGTTGGTTGCGTAGTCATAGTAGGTAGATTTGTCAGCTATTTGTTTGTAGTTGATTCTTTGGGCTATTCCTCCGTTATTTACACCTATTATTTTTGCTAACTTTGGTATATCCTCCTCAAATTGAAAAATCATAGCATCATCTCTGTTTTTACTAACCAAAATTAATTCTAAGTTAGGGTTTAAGCTGTTTGTAGATGTAACAATAGGCATTGCTTGAAAACCATATTTTAAATTATTAGGGTTGGCTTGGGCTTCTTCTATAGCTTTTCTATTAGCCCAATTCAATTTTAAATATGGGACACCATCAGCATCATTACTATCTACCGTATATAGTTCTACTACAGACTGAGCACCAGGGCTTTGTTGTAATCTATTGTTGTTTAAATTACTGTATGATAATTGTAAGCACAACATATCTGATTTACCATCATTGTTGTAATCTCCTGCGTAATAATATCTACGATGATAATTTCCATTATCAGTATCTTGTTCTAATTGAGGTTTGTAAGATGGTCCTGCGTCTTGTTTTACAAAAAAGGTATTATTGCCTTTATTCATATAATACACCCAAACATTGTTGTCTAAAAATTTTCTTCTAAACCAACGTCTTGGTTCAAGTACGGTTTCAGGTTTATCTCTTACAGGTATCATAAAATCCTGCAAACCATCACCGTTATAATCTCCCCAAACCATAGGAAAGTCAGGGTTATAATCAGGTACCGAAAGTTTGTTTATTTTTGTAATCCATTTACTACCCTCTATACTGTAAACAGATAGCAGTTTGTTGGTTTTGTTAAAAACTATAAAATCAGCCTTACCATCACCATCAAAATCAGATGTGGAAATATCTCCATTATTTACCGTGGATAAAAATGGTGCTATATCCATCACCTTTGTTGCATTAGCATCAGTTACCAATGGATTAAGATCTACCAATAATGTAGGAATACTGTATGTACTTGCACAGGTACGACCTCCGCTATATTCTTTACCTAATATTAACAACTCAGATATTCCGTCACCATTAAAATCTGCTGTATATTCAGACCCATTAAAATTTCTAGAATGATTAAAATTCCAATCAAATTCATTGTAATAACAATTTTGCGGTGGTGTCAGATATTGATATGCCACTACTCTATCGTAACTTAGCTCAAATATAGGATTGATCTTAGCATTATTATGATTATAAATCTTATAAATACGTTGACCATTAGGATTATCTATTTGTTTGTTGAACAATTAATATATTCTGTAGGGTAACCTTCCATCTCAAAAATAAAACATTTCTCCCCTGTATATTGGGACACAAAATCCTCTCTGACAACCCTCATCACACTTTGCTGTCCGTAAAGTGCCTTTGTAGTAGGATTTATAGTGCTGATAGCCCATGCTTTTTTGTCCATATTTTTAGTTGTGGGTAAATCAAAACCGTCAGTATTTGCATAAGGATTAGAGTAAAATATTTTTATATTATCTCCTGCAATGAAATCTAATTTTGCATCTCCATCAAAATCACCTTGTAGTATATCAACATTATTTTCAAACTTCTTGATATTATTGTAATTAAATTGATTATTTTTAATTGAAGTACCGTCTTTTGTGTTCTGATGTACAAAATCATAATTAAATCCTATATACCTTTGTTTCAAACCATCTCCGCTGAATTCTGTTATATTATAAATTTTATGTCCTCCATTATTATTAATAGCATAACTCCTATATACTTGATTACCAGCACCTAGGCATTCTATTTTTCTTAAAATCTTGTTGTTCAAAAAAGCTATATTGTTTACATAAGATTGCTCTTGTTGTTTATTGGCATAGGTAAAGTTTATGGTATTAATGGGCGTTGTAGTACCTAAGCTACCGTATCTGATAGTTTGCAGATACAGTACATTACCGCTACGCATATAGCTGTAGCTGACACGTATGCCTTGGGCATTCTCCATATAGCTGAGCCCAATAGTCATGAGCCCTGCATCAGCATACACCGCCTTAGAGCCGTCTGGGTAGTAGACGGTAAATGTGTTAGCTTTGTTTTTTACACTTAGAATAATTTTTAGGTTGCTGTAACTCTCCGTTTGGTATTCTGAAGCATCAGCTCCGTATATGCCACTTTTTAGCAACAACCGCTGTCCGTCCAGGGCATAGCGGTCTGTACTGGAAAAGTTAACCTGTGTGTATGCTCCGTCATGAAATTTTGAAGAGCCAATACGGGTAATGGCAGATACGCCGGACAGATTCCAACCCCACCCAGCAACACCATTGCTACCCTGACTGTTGTATAGTAACGATAGCTTTGGCTCAACCCCTTTGATACCTGGCGGTACAGCAATAGGTATGCTATAGCTAGCCCCACCAGAAAGCGATACAGATAGTTCTCCATTCATTTTTAGGTATTGTTCCGCCTGCTGGGACTGTACAGACAAGTCTTGTACAGGTAAATCTTTGGCTTGAATCGTTGCTGACGTGGCGGTCGCCTGTGTTATGGTATTGTCAATTGTACCAATAGCTATGGTGTCTGCAGGGTACATGGTTATAGGATACCGCTGAATAGGATATTTCTCCTGTGCCAACAAAAACATTGGAAAGAACAATAAGAGTAATTTTTTCATATTTCTAATTTTTTTATGTAATATTTTTCATTATTTTTTTGACTAATTTACTAGCCATTTTTTAGCGAAATATTTGTAAGCAAAGCTTACAAATATTTCACAGTCAGCATCTGCTGTGAGCTTTTTTGATACCACAATGGCTTTCAACCCCATGTGCTATAAACCCGTTTATTTCTTAATAATTTTTCTACTAATATTTATATCCTTAAGGTTCATCACCAGTGTGTAAGCCCCTACTGGAAAGGCTGTAATGTCTATCGTGGTCTTCTGTGCGACTATCTTACCCTGCACTAGCAATGCCCCATCCATGCCATAAACCTGGTAGTTGGCAACCCCTAAGTAGGCATCAGACCCAAAATCTACCACCAAAAGACCCGCCGTAGGGTTGGGGTAAATAACCAAACCCTTTGTGCTAGCTTCTAAAACCGATTGCTCTTCTACAAAGGGTTTTCTAGATGCGATGGAACTATTATTGGTGGCAAATTCCCGCTTAGTTTGGTTGCCTGACGCATCAAAAGTGAAAATTAGTTTCTGAGCAGATAACAAACTGATTGTTAATAGCATGAATAGTGTCAAGAATTTTTTCATGAGCTTTATTTTTTTGTGTAATTGTGGTTTTATGTGTCATAATTGTGGTTTTAAATAAAAGCGGTCAGCAGAATCAATCCCCAAAACATTTTTAAATAGAAATGATTTTGTAGCTACGCTGGCCACAAAATAGTTAGCCACTGCGTCTGACATTTTAAGTATAAATTGGCTTAAACGAGGAATTGTGAAAACAAAAAAAATCCGTAAAACTCAAGATTTCTTGAACTCTACGGAACTTATTTGTAGGTGTTATGTTTTTGATATGCAATTGGTTAACTAAAACGCTAACCAAATAACTATACTTTAGTCTAGTGCCAGTGCGTTGCGTTGCGTTGCGTTGCGTTGCGTTGCGTTGCGTTGCGTTGCAAGATAATTATTTAACATAAATTAGTTTTTAATTATACCAAAGTTAACAATTAAAATGAATTAAAAAAATAAAATACGTTTTTATTTTTACCTCTTAAGTGCTAAAAAAAAATAGTTAAAGTAATTTATACAAAAAAAAACCAATTTAAACCCTTAATTTTGACCCTGAATTTTTTTATGATGACAGAAACCACAAAAAGATATACCGTAACCACCGCTTTGCCTTACGCTAACGAGTATATACATATTGGACACCTAGCTGGAGCTTACATTCCAGCAGATATTTACGTACGTTACTTACGCAGAAATAACAAAGACGTTGCTTTTATTGGCGGGTCTGATGAGCGCAGCGTGCCAATTACGATTCGGGCAAAAAAAGAAGGCGTCACGCCACAGCAAATTGTAGATAAGTATCATAATATCATTAAAAATCATTTCAAGATTTTGGTATTTCGTATGATAATTATTCTAGAACATCTGCACCTATTCATCATAAAACAGCTTCCGATTATTTTAAATTATTGCACGACAAAGGTGTTTTTATAGAAGACGTTACAGCACAATATTTTGATGAAGCCGAACAACAATTTTTGGCAGACAAAGATACATTGTGGGTACTTGCCCTACTTGTGCCAATGAAAATGCGTATGGTGATCAATGCGAAAAATGGCTCTACCCTCAGTCCTAGAATTAATCAATCCCGTTCTACATTAAGGTGGAAATTTTCCTATTTTAAAAAAACAAAACATTGGTTTTTGCCCTTAGACAAAGACCAAGAGTGGTTCTGAAAATGGATTGTAGAAGACCATAAAGACGACTGGAAAGCCAACGTTTTGGGGCAGGTAAAATCTTGGCTAGATGACGGTTTACGCCCACGTGCCGTGACCAGGGATTTGGATTGGGGCATTCCCGTTCCTGTACCAAATGCAGATGGAAAGGTGCTTTATGTATGGTTTGATGCACCTATTGGCTACATTTCCTCTACCATAGAATGGGCAGAAAGAGAAGGCAAAGATTGGAAGCCTTACTGGCAAGACAAAGACACAGAATTGGTTCATTTTATAGGCAAAGACAACATCGTCTTTCATTGTGTCATATTTCCTGCCATGCTGAAAGCCCATGGGGATTATATTTTACCAAAAAAATGTACCTGCCAATGAGTTTTTGAATTTGGAAAATGATAAAATTTCTACAAGCAGAAATTGGGCAGTTTGGCTAGATGAATATTTGGTAGATTTCCCTAACAAACAAGATGTTTTGCGTTATGCTTTGACCACAAATATGCCCGAAACAAAGGACAATAATTTTATGTGGAAAGATTTCCAAACCCGAAACAATTCTGAATTGGTTGGTAATTTGGGCAATTTCATCAACCGGGTTTTGACTTTGACAGATAAATATTATGGGGGAAAAGTACCCACATCAACCAAAAAACACGAAGAATTGGTCGGTTTGTATGACTATCCTGTAAAAATAGGCGAGTTTATAGAAAATTTTGAATTTAGAAACGCCATCAATCACTTTATGAGCTTGGCACATTTGGGCAATAAATTTTTGCAAGATCAGGAACCTTGGAAAAAACAAGACCAACCCGAAGAGGTTGCAAATATAATGTTCAGCGACATTCAAATAGCAGGAATGTTGGCACAAATGATGGAGCCTTTCTTGCCTTTTACGGCTAAAATATTGTTAAATATGATGAGTCTTAGCCAAAAATCATGGAATGAATTAAGCGAAGTTAATTTGTTAATCGAAACCAACCATCAATTCAACAAACCTGAATTATTATTTGATAAAATAGAAGACGAAGCTATTGATTTTCAAATTGATAAATTAAACGAAAGCAAAAAAAAAAATTTAATGACCAATCCAAATGCTTTGCACTGCAAAAAAGAAGAAATTACTTTTGATGATTTTGAAAAGATAGATTTGCGTGTGGGAACTATTTTAGAAGCCAAAAAAGTAGAAAAGGCAGACCGCCTTTTGGAATTAAAAATAGATATAGGCGTAGATGTACGCACCATTGTTTCGGGGATTGCAGAAAGTTTTACGCCCAAAGAATTGGTAGGCACGCAAGTGATGGTTTTGGTAAATCTTGCACCAAGAAAAATAAAAGGTATAGAAAGCAAAGGCATGCTTTTATTAACCGAAAAACCAGACGGTAAACTAACATTTGTAAAGCCTGAAATTATTACAGATAATGGCAATAAGATAAGATGACGAGATACACCTTAACATCTAGGTAATATCTACTAAATTAAATATTAGTACATTTGTCATCTAGTTTTAAATATGCAAATATTAAAAAGAATCACGAATTTAAATTTTGAATTATTTGGTGTAATAACAACAATAACAGAAGATTATAGGTTTGTTTATGAGTTGAATAGGGTTTTGAATACCAATTTTAAACGTATAGATGATTTAGACATTATTGTGGAGAATGAGAAGTATTATTATACCCTTTTTGAGCATGAGGATCCAAAAATATTCTTCAAACTATATTGTATAGCCAACAGACCACAAACAAGAGAAACAAGAATAGAGGGTCATGATGATTTAATTAACCTATTTGCAACGCATCCTTTATTATTAAAGGACAAACCTAAGTATAATTTTTTCATCAAGGTTATGGATACTGATATTGGTATTGATTTTAATGCCTTAATAAGAGAATCAAACAGATCAAATAAAAAAATTTATACTATAGAAAATATTAATTTAAAAAATCTCAAGAATAAACAATACTTATTTTTTTAACAAATGATTGAATCTAATACGATTAAATTTATGAAGAAGACCAAAATTGTAGCTACAATAGGGTATTCGTCATCTAACAAAGATGTTTTGCTGAAAATGATACAGAGTGGTACGGACGTTATCCGTATCAATTTTTCTCATTCTAACTATGAAGAAGTCATTCTGCAAATAAAAATGATAAAAGAAATTAACCAAACCTATGTTTACAATACAGCTATACTAGCAGATTTACAGGGACCAAAATTACGAATTGGTATAGTCGTTGAGGGTTCTTTTTTAAACGTTGGAGAATTACTGACCTTTACCAACAGAAAAATAGATGGAAATTCTAGTAAAGTTTATATGACTTATAAAAACTTTG
>JAHFWI010000202.1:0-21024 GCA_028554975.1 Himalopsyche kuldschensis
AAAACATGTTGATAACTTATATTTTTGGTATTTAACAAACTATAATATTTACATAAGCAATCGTTATTTTTTGATACAATTTCAGTTATATACTTTATATACTTATACTTTCTTGTATTTTTATAAATAATAAATGATTTTACTGAGTAATTCAATTGAGTAACTATATTTCTTCTATGATTTAATATCAAACTGTTTTTTCTACGAATACTTACTGATATACTAAATATTTACTGATTTTTTCGATTATTCATTTCGATGAATTCGGTGGTAACTTTAAGTAAATTTATTTGAAATTTTCTTTGAAACAATAAAATTTACATAATAAATATTTATTTTGAGGTAATAACTTTTTAATAAGAAAAAAATTTAAAATTTTTAAATAAAAAAAAAAAATATTTGGCATTACAGCTTACGCCAATGCGCCAAATATTCTTAATTGTGAAAGTCATACGACATTAACTCGATGATAAGTAATAAATCAGTTGTGCACAAAAATCAACGATAAATAACATACACCCAGCCCAAGATCTCTTTTTTTCAATTGAAAAAATCTGACCTTGCCGGGTCTCCAGATCGCTAGGACAAAGCTCTTGCCACTAGACCACAGGGACCGACCATTAATGGTACACTAGTCCTCGTATAACACGGTTATATGGTTCCACAAAAAAATCGTGTAATACAAGGCATGTATTTAATGGGTCAGTAACTAATTCAAGTTTTGGCCAGTTAAATAAATAAATGGTCAGTTAAAAAACAAAATGGTCAGTTAATATTAAAAACGGTCAGTTGTCATTGTATCAGTGTGAATGTGGTCAGTTATTAAATAAAAAGGTTAGTTATGTAATAAGCACGGTTAGTTTTTAATTTAAATGTTTTAGTTTGACAGCTTGTGAATTTTATCAAATATTACGACCATCGAGGCAAATTTGTGACATGTTCTATGAAAAATTACCGCATGAAATGAACTAATTTCTTACGTTCAGGTATTTGGAAGCATATACATCATATTAATTTAATAATTAAGAGTTTGTGTTTTTATTGCAAATGTTCAAGCACATTTGTGTGACAGATTTGTGATGTTTTTTTATGGTAATAAAATTGATCATTCAGAGAACGAATTTACGCGGCTGTGGTTTTATTTTGACATACATGTCTCCATCCTCTTCCCTTCCGCCAGGCCCTCTCGCCCCTTTCGCCAGTCCCCCTCGTCAACCGTAAAGCACAACACGCGACGATCACGCTTACGCGGAAAAAAGCACGGCAATTACGTTTTTCCGTCGCACCAACAGACATACAGCTAGAATCAAACCTATCTGCATAAACGGCAAGAAAATCCCGTTTTCCGACACGGTAAAATATCTAGGCCTTACGCTCGATAAGAGACTTTAATTCACCGCGCACGTTGAACTCAAGCGCCGCCAGGCAAACCAGGTCTCGGGACGATTAAACCCCATGATCGGCAGACAGAGCAAGATAGGCCTAAAAAGCAAGCTGCTCTTGTACACTGCCATTACACGCCCGATTATGACGTACGGCTACCAAGTTTGGGGACATTCCAACCCCAAGCACGTCGCTAAGCTTCACGTGATTCAGAGCAGATCACTTCGGAAAATAACAAACGCCCCGTGGTATGTGCGCACCACCACACTAGAACGCGATTTAAAGATAGATTCTCTCGAAGAGCACACTCAAAAACTCGCGCAAAAATTTGCCACAGACATTAAAAATCACCCGAATCCCACGATAAAAAGCACTCTCACGATATTACGTTAAATTCGCACATACATCACCCTAGGCCTCTCGACGTCCTACGTCAAGACCCGCCCTAGCTAGCCTTACCCTTACCCTCCCATCCAGCATCCGACTAAACCTGGCCGACGTCGCGTGACCCGGACCAGCAAGAAGCAGATGTCACCTCGACCCCCGGAGAAGAAGAGAGAACTTCCAGACCACATGGCACCCAGAGCTTTTGACCTCCTCTCGAGTCTAAATAACAAAAAAAAAATAGGGCAAAAAAGAAAATAGATGTCAGCTGCATAACACAGCTGACATGAATATTTATAAAAAATATAATAAATAACATAGCCCCAATAAAACTATAGAACAAAAAATTTCCACTCGAGGTTATTGCATCACCGCTCTGGGCGACCACCCTCAAGAAACCGACTCCCCTCAACACAAAAACCATAACAGATGAAAGGGATTAGGCTAACGCCCAAGTCCCCGTTAAAGTTGCCACTACAAAAGTCAAAAGATCACGCTTTGTAAAGACTCTCTCTTCAGTTGTCGTGCAGTAAACACCTCCCTGCGCCGAACGCTCCGTTCATACAACCGTCGGAACTTTGGTCCGGTGAGCTGCCATTCGCGCTTCAGTTCTCGTGCGGTGAACACTCTTTGCCAATCGTTCCGTAATACTGCCAGAACCATGGCCCGGTGAGCTGCAGTTACTAAACAGCTGCTGGGCCGACCATATTACTCACATCATCAGTCACCAGCCTCAAGCCTGCACTATCACAGACCACAAAGCTGCCAAGATCCCCACGCCACCAAGCCACCGCGGTCGCCGTCGAAGCCATCCGAAACCGAGTGTTTACCCCAAACATGAATGATAAAGGAATCTACATGGAACACTCGGACTGAAGAAAGCCGACACATGGGACTGCAAAGGCTACCAAGATCCCCACTTCTACCTATGACGACTCGCAACCCAGACCACAGCAACATCTCTAACTACATTATTACGCTCACGCCATCAAGCCACCGTAGTCGCCGTCACTGCCAGCTGAAACTGAGTGTTTACCCCAAACATGACTGATTAAGGAATCTACATGGAACACCAGACTGAAGCCAGGAAATCACATGGGACTGCAAAGGCTGCCAAGACCCCCTCGCCACGAAGCCACCGCGGTCACCGTCGAAGCCAACCGAAACCGAGTGTTTACCCCAAACATGAATGATAAAGGAATCTACATGGAACACTCGGACTGAAGAAAGCCGACACATGGGACTGCAAAGGCTGCCAAGATCCCCACACCTACCTATGACGACTCGCAACCCCGACCACAGCAACATCTCTAACTCAACATTACCCCCACTACTCCAAGCCACCGCGGACGCCGTCGGAACCAGCCTAATCTGAGTGTTTACTTCAAACATGACTGACGAAAAATTCTACATGGAACCTCAGACTGAAGCAAGCCGAATCAAGCAACCGCAAGGCTGCCAAGATCCCCACACCTACCTATGACGACTCGCAACCCCGACCACAGCAACATCTCTAACTCAACATTACCCCCACTACTCCAAGCCACCGCGGACGCCGTCGGAACCAGCCTAATCTGAGTGTTTACTTCAAACATGACTGACGAAAAATTCTACATGGAACCTCAGACTGAAGCAAGCCGAATCAAGCAACCGCAAGGCTGTCAAGATACGAAGATGGACGAAGACACCATCAATGGATGAAGAAACCACATCATCATCATCATCACTGACGAGATTACTTCTTAAATAATAAACCTTTACTAAAAATATTTAGTTAACTCACCGAGATGAAAGGGATTAGGCCCACAGCCCAAGTCCCCATCAGAAATATATAATATACCGGATCCGGTGAGCTGTTGTTATTTAACAGCTTGCCGGGCCGACAATTACACATCAAACTCAACAGTCTTCAAACCGAAAAAAGTTTGCACAATTGACACACAACTCGGAAAACTATTCACTACACGCACCGCTATACATCATCTCAAGCCACCGCAGTCGCCGTCGAAGCCAGCCGAAACTGATTGTTTACTCCAAACATGACTGATTCGGAGAATTAGGTTGGGTGATTGCTCTTTTGAATTGGGAACTAACTGATTGATTGCAGCTCATTAGTTTATAGTTTATTAGTTTGTAATGTTTAACGTCATTAGAAATATATTTGTTTGCTTTGTTTCAATTCTATAACCCTCTCTTTGCGTCCCTTAAAAGGAAAAATCCCAATCTAATTGATTGAGTAATTGTACCTTATTAGTATCATTATGTTATTGCATTGTTTTGATTATATCACCCCCTTCCTTGTTTCCTTTAGAAGGAAAAAAACCCGTAATCCATTTTGTAATTTCATAATTTAAAATGTTAAAATGTTAGAATTTATCTTGCTTCATTACTTAAGCAAACTTTGCGATAGTAAGTCTGAAGATGCCTCTGAAAGAGGCGAAACACGTGTCACAGTTAGTTACACAATACGTGGAATAATCAAAGTTATTTTTAATTTTATATTAAAATGAACTTCCACAAAGTTACCGCCGAAACCATCGAAAATAAACAATAATTACTGTCACAGCGGGGATTCTAATATTGATTTTGTCGCTTGTATGTTATTTTCTTTGTCAAAAAAGAAAATCTATGCATGCTTCTAATAGGCGTGATGTTGATTATGCATCCCCCTTTGCTGATATCGAAAGGGATACCCTGATGAAGAAAAATCAACACCCCTACACTTCGATCGAAGGACAGTCCCTAAATAGCGATTCTTTTATTTCTCAACTTTCGAAAGACGGACATGATTAAAAAAATGAAAATGATTCATCACAGTAGGTATCGCCATTGATGAAGACATTAGCGCAAAAAACATCTTAGTAATTCGACTACAGTGAAACCCCGTTATAACGTTCCCGAACAAACTGTTTTCCCGCATGGTTCGTTCATTTTCTATAGTCCCGGTGAAACACCCATAAGAATAATGTTAAAACATCTCGCATTGAACGTTCTCCGATTTATCGATTCCCTATGGTCTCGTCACGAACATTATCTCGATTACTCGATTTTGTTGAATATTTCTTAGACGCACGTTCGAACCCTTCCAATCGATTCGGAGCTATTTTTCAGGGACCGCTTTCGAAGGTTAACGTAATTTTGTACTTTGAAATTATTGATAAGATTAAATTCTTAATTAATTTTGAAGATTATGGTATACAAAAATATTTTTCTGACTAATAATCTCGCATTCCAATCAACAGATAATTGGATGACGTTCTTTTATTTCACTGAAACAATTATTCATCTTATCAAGAGATCATTTTTTCCATATCCGCTCCCTATTCGGAGCATATGGCCGCCACACGGTGTCTCCAGGATTGTGAATCACCTGCCAACTTCCTCGCTTCTTCCCAGGTCATCCCGGCGTCCCTGAGTACATCCCATGGATGGTCATCAAAGGCCTTCTTGGGCGTCGGGATCCATCAGGCTGATAGAAGAGACAGGCAGGATTCATGTCCATCGTCGCCTTTTTATTTTGGACGTAATAAGGGGCTGGTTTGTCCGCCTACCAGGGTTTTGTCCCTCTACATCTTCAGGCATTTCAAATGCACGGATGTACTTGAAATGCATGAAGATGTCGAAAGGGAAACCTCGGTCGTTAGCGACAAAACTTATAGAAAAATACAAAATTAAAACGATTCTTATTTGATATTGAAATACATTGTTATTTTTCTTGCCGTATTAAAATGGAGTTCTACCAAGTAAATGCCTACTCAATCAACAAATATTAAGCCTTGCAAGATATACCTATGATCACTTTTTCACATAACTAATATGTATGATTGTTCAAGCAGATTATTTTGAGAATGTTAAATTTTGTGTAATAAACAAAAAAAAACATTTGCAAACGATTTATTTGTACACCGCTGAAAAACAGCGGGTAAATACAAAATGGCGGTGTCAATTCAAAATGGCGGAGTCGGATAATTAGCAGTGTAGGTTTTAGAACGACCGATCAATTTTCAGTGACGAGTGATCAAATTTTCTTAAAACGTTTTTCCGATGCACTTTACAATTTTTACAATTTTACAAACTTTACAATGTTACGAAACATACATAGCATTATCATTTTCAGCGAAAAGTGGAGTTATTATTATTACTCTTTAAGCCATTGATTTGATTTGAATAGGATTTTCATTATTATTTCTCAGTAAATTTTGTAATAATTTGAAAAAAAATTACTCATTGTAATAAGAGAATTTAAATCAATCGAAACTTGAAACGCTCATATCTCAAAATAGTGTCAAGAGCAGTTCAAACTTTTCAAAGAAAAGTAACAAAATGTTAAAGATTTAAAAAAGATTTTGAATGAACTAACCTGCGATGAAATAGCCTGCGAATGCCAGGCGTTTACGGAGCTTCACGCGCTTTGACGCACGAATAAGACTCAACGGTACCGCTGCTTTGTTAACCCTTTGGAGTCCAATGTCCACACGTATCGGACATCATTTTTGTACTGGCAGGTCCAGTGTCCATAACATGTGGATATTTTTAATAGGTACTTTTAAAAAATGTCTAGGGCGCGATTTTTGTATTTTTTTAAACTGTGAAAGGAAGTAAATGTTCTAGAAGGAATAATATTGCTTTACTTCTAAGAAATACACCATTGAATTGATTTCTGGAATGTGAAAAAATGTTTGGGTTGGGGTGATTTGTTCGCTCCAGGTATAAATTCACAATTTCAAACAATAGTCTTGAGAGAACTGTGGCACCGTAAACATCTCATATTTGTGAAGTGATTGGACATTATATCGCAATGGGTAGACGTCACAGATAATGACATATGTCACCCAAGTGTCAACATCATTATATTGCGATACTTGCGAGAAAAAGCCCGGCCTTCACCCTGGAGATTGTTTTAAAAAGTACCACACTTTACTTAATTTCAGAGATTCATGTTTGTAAATTACTTTTTAATAAAGTAATAAACATCATTTGTATCGAATACATATTTTTATTTATTCATATTACCTTATTTCCTTCAATTTTTACCATAAACATTTTTTTCATAAATTCACTGAAAATGGCTTGGACCTGGTGGAGCACTTTTGAAAAATACCTTTGGACTGCAAAGGGTTTATGATATCTAACGATGTCTGATAAAAGCGATTTTGTACTTTTAAATTATAGATTAAATTGAAATTACTTTATATGTAAATGTTGAAGGTTATAGGTGAAAAAAAAATATTGCACCACAATTATTCATATTATTGACGGATCAAAACTGCAACAAGTTTAATTTGGTCGCGTTTTCTTTCTATCTGCCCCCTATTTATGTGTATTCAATTGAATATCAACCAACCAATCCGGCCAATAGCTAAATTTTACATTGATACCGCCATATGTGTAAGGTCATCAGAACTCTCTCGAACGGTCTAATTGTCACCTCAGTCTATGAGTTAAACCAATATCAAGACATTAAATTCAGTCTAACATGCCCTATATTGAAATCTAAAGCGATCCAATATAGGGTAAGAAAAAACTCGTTAAATTTTGAAATGGAACAAGCGACATCCAGGTGCAACGACACCTGAGATAGGTATGGAGCAGCGTTCTCGCTCTAACTATCGCTCTATCTCTCTCTCCCTTAAATCTTTGCTAAAGCGACATCCAGGCGCAACGACACCTGAGATAGGTATGGAGCAGCGTTCTCGCTCTAACTATCGCTCTATCTCTTTCACCCGGGCTGCGTAAGATACGTGGTATTCACGCAGCCTCCTCTTAATGGTACAGTGGACGCAACTCCCGCTCCACTCAGACCACCTTTTATGGAGGCGTCGCTCGCTACAACCGAACGATATGGGGCACATAAGAGCGCGTTTTTAATTCATTCGGTCTGTCAGGTTTCTACGGTAACTTGGAGTGTGCACTATTAAAGCCATATAAAGCCTTTAACTTGGTCGACGGCCCTAGCCGCGCCATAATTAAGGAGTTGGAATAGTTGCCCTCTGTTCCGGGAAACCTTCCCCAGTCAGAGACTAGAGCTCTGGGAAGCACCTTGCGAGTTGTAAATCTTGGCGAAAGCCAAGTCTTGAGCGGTGTTACCAGACTCGAAATCTTCTTCTCCCCCTGGAATCCGCTATTCCCAGATCCTAAAACCGGTACCGCGAAATCGCCAATCGTTCTGGCCGCCAACCGTTGGCTATAATCGTCGCCATATAGCCGTCGCCTATATAATCGTCGCGCATCGTTTGGTCTTGGTCTTGGTCTTAAATTCTTGAACAGTAACTTCTAGTATTTTCTTAATGTAACCTCATGTAATAACTTCTTGTATTTAATTTATAAATAAATGTGTGTGTGCTTTGCACTATTGTTTGACACTTTGAGATAGTTTCACTGAGCATCCTATTTTCCACATCCTATCCCTAATCCCTATCCCCTAGAGTGACGGACAGAGGTTCCCTCTCATTTAACGAGGGAGACCGAATCCAGGTCGTCTCAACATGTATATGCAAAAATAAAAAGGCCACGACACAGACTAAAACACCAATATGGTTTCCAATCCCGAACCCAAATTTAAATCCCGGGATTTTCAGATTGCAATTAATCGATCCCGGGACTTTCTTGATGGTCGATATTTTTCACATTTTTTTTAATTATTGACGATGCCAATTTATCATTAAAAGAAGATTTTTTTATAATTCGTAAGTGCTTCCTGAAAATTCCCCAAGTAAAAATCAATCAGAATTTACGGATAAATTTTAAATTATTTTTATTTGGAACACACTAAAACGTCAATTATAACCATAAATGAGCTCCAGTAATGTGACTTGATATATTTCGTCCTCTTCAGTTCAATACAACGATTTGTTATATTCGATGCTATCATAAATGCGTAACGCAGTAAATGATGGGTTTTTCATTAAGATGACACGTGCAAGTGCTCGTTTTAAACATAACGATTTTGTTAATAATAATTCGTAAGTGCTTCCTGAAAATTTCGGGATAATGTTTTCTAATCCCGAGGCTCATCAGGTATTTAAAATCATCGGAACCCCGGGATTGGAAACCTCGGTGATATATTAACAGAAAATTAAAATTTTCTCTTTTGTCTTGTTTCAGGATAAAAAAATAACACAAAACAATGTCTCTCATCGTCAAGTATTTGCTTGCCGCTCTCCTCGTGCAAACCCAGCTTTTCAACGGGCAGGGTATTTCAATGGACCAAGGCGTTCTTTTTTGAGTGGGTTGGGTACATCATAGACGACACCATATTATACGACAGGCACGCAGACTGTCTAGATTTGGGTGATGAAATCGGCTGTTTGGATCGGCAGGACCGCTTCGAAGAAGATTTGCAGTCCAATGAAAGTGGGAAGAGTATAATACACAAGGTCTTCATCTGAATCAGGAATCAGGACGATAATAAGAAGTCCAAGAAGTACGTTTGGTATGAACATTTATTTGTAAAGTTTTACATACATAAATATTGGTTAATTAAGATTTAAATACTTTTGATGGATTCGGCGGTAGTCTCTTGATATAAAATTTAAAATAACTTTGATAATTTCACTTATTGTGTACTGGCATTATAATGAAAATTAAAAAAAGCTAATTAAGAACATTGAAATTATTTAGATTGGAGACGGTTTCGCTCATCATGAGCACCAAACTGCGACCGAAAGGTATTTTTTTGCCCAAAAGGTCAGTTTTATTACAATACCATTACACCCAAAAATGAAAGTAAGCACCTTACAATATACCACTTTTAAGGTGTTTACTGTCGATACTTGTGGTGGAATGGCATTACAATAAAAATAATGAAACATTTTTACGAGCAAATTAATCGTTGATAATGCTCGCCATGAGTGAAACTGGTCGTGATCCAATAAATTTTAAGTGAAATAAGTAACCAAAATGTGCTATTATTTGTAAAAACCTAAATTTGATGTAGTACATCACACCATTGGCTCTTGCTCAGCTGAGTTGTACGAGATAATATCTCCTTTAAGAGTGATACAAAATTTGTAGCAGGATAGCATAGCACACACTATTATTACACAATCGATAAATATTAGAAAAATGATTATTATTGTGTGATCCATGTTAGATTTTACATTCTCTACAACATTAGAGGGGGTTGAAGTTATTTTTTCAGTTGTTGGAATGGTGGAGGCGTCATATGTCATATTTTCAGTTGAAGCATTGGTGGAGACTTTTATAGTCATATTTTGAGGATGCACGGTGACCTTCTCTTCGGTAGATCTATAAATTCTTATTCCACCCCGTTCATTGCAATCTATCGGCATGCATGAGTATTTCGCATGCGTCCATTTGCAAATTGAGGTGCCATTGCTGAACACTCCCTCTTCATTAGAACGATGTTCGCCATCGACACAGTTTATCTCATCGCTCAGATCGAAGCAGTCACTGTCTCCATCGCAAATCATAGTGACACTGACGACACTGCCCGAGTTGCACACAAAATATCCGAATTGTTCTCTTTTAAAAGTTTGAGTCTCTTCGCATGTATTTGCGTCGTCGAAATTTTGTAGGTAGAGCTTATCTGAATTTGGGTCTGGCGATACACTGGCCACTACAGACAGTGATACGATGACCATGCATACAGTCATTATATCCTTTATCTTGAGCAGCATCCTTCAGGAACTATTTTCTGAAATCAAAAACAAAATAGTTTTAACCCATTATATGCTAGCAGGAATAAAAATGGTCGTGCACCGAGGGCCACGGATACCTTTGGTAATAAAAGGAAGCACTTTGTAATCTTTTAACTGGCAGCGTGTATGGAGGTACCTCGCACGCCACGAATTTTATTGTAAAAATAAAACGTTCTAGATATATCTTTTTTAAATATTTTTTTTGTAAAAACTTGCCGATTACGATGCGATTGTGCCGTCATTTATCCATAATAACAAAATTAAAATATTTCATCAGTTACAATTGATTTTAGTTAGTATAATCCCGCTTAAAGCGAGCGCCTAAAGACGTTATTTTTTGTATGATTAGCGTGCCGTTCACGGAAGAATTCGCGACTTAAGACGTCTGTGGCAGCCATCCGGTTAAAATTTATTATAATACAAAATACAGTCAGCCCTGCTACAGCGAGAGGAAAGGCAGTACGCTATATAAACTTAGACACCCATACAAAATTTGAGGTTTGGTTTTTTCAATTGTATTTTGTGATTTGAAGCAAATCAAACTTCCCAAATTTTTATATTTTTAATAAAATTATAAATGTTTAGTTTGTAAGCAAGCAAGCGACACGTGCCTTGTACGAAAAACCGTCGCATACGCTATATCAAAAGGCTCTTTAGAAGTGTCCGCTATAGCAGGGTTGAATGTATGTGAAACTGTAAGTATAGGCCCCCTGTAAGTATAGGCAAACTGTAAGTATAGGCCAAACCCACTTAATTCATTGAAACTTGTTTACATAAAATTTTCACTTATTTACATTTGGCATGTATTTAATGGGTCAGTAAGTAATTCAAGTTTTGGTCAGTTACATAAATAAATGGTCAGTTAAGGATCAAAATGGTCAGTTAATATTATAAACGGTCAGTTGTCATTGTATCCGTGTGAATGTGGTCAGTTATTAAATAAAATGCTCAGTTATATATTTTAATGGTTAGTTATTTATTTAAAACGGTTAGTATTTAATTTAAAAAGTTAAATATTTTCTAATGATGAAAATCCAATGAACCACCAATTAAATTTTTTGATAGAGTGGTTAACCTTTCTAAAGTAACTTTAAATAAAGACGAGCACAACCTTTTATCAAAAGGTCTTAAATATTGTCCACCTTTGCCCAATAAAAAATCGGATTTCGAAAACCTTGCGTTAGACTTAGAAATCGCATTACATAAACCTTACTAGTAAGCACATATGCTCTCGGATCCTAAAAAAGGATTATTTATCTTGCATTAAAAATAAAAATACATTCAATGAGGAGTTGGTCACCCTCAAGAATCTAAAGACTACAATTAAAGACAATAATATCATTATCACTAAGGCTGATATAGGCAATACCACGGTCCTGTTAACGCGTGAAGACTATGTCAATAAAATTAATGTTTTTCTCGCTGATAATAAAATCAAAGAATTAAAAAGAGATCCTACTGTCAAATTTAATAAAAATGTTAAAGATGTAATACATAGTTGTAAAATCACAATTAGTTCTAAAGACATGCTTAGTTTAACTACGCGTAATCCACTAGCTCCTAAATTTTATGGATTACCAAAATTACACAAACCCTTAATCCCAATTCGCCCAGTTATTTCATATTTAAATGCCCCAGCCTATAAACTTTCTAGTAAAGCAAACTCACTTATCCGTCACCACAGTGGATTTAAACCATTATACAGCGTAAAAAAACTCTTTAGAATTAGTGGATAAAATTAAAAAAAAAAATTTAAATCCCCGGTAACTCAAAGCTCATATCTTTTGATGTCGTCAGCTTATTCACTAATGTGCCGGTTAACAAATATAAAAGGATCATCGAAGATTCCTTAAATTTCAGTAGAGTCAATCCAGTAATTACTTCTGAACTACTTAATATTTTAGACGTTTGCGTGGACCAGAATTACTTTCAATTTAATAATAAGCTCTATAAACAGACTGACGGCCTTGCAATGGGAAACTGTCTGTCACCTCTTTTAGCTGAATTCTATATGAACCATTTAGAGAAAATCATTTTTAGCCATAACATTGAAGTCAAACCAATAGTTTATTGGTTCCGATATGCAGATGATATTATTTGTTTATTTAACGGAACTGATAGACAAATCACCAAATTCCATAACTTTATAAACTCTTTGGACGATAATATTCAATTCACCCTGGAAGTCGGAGGACAGAAAATAAACTTTCTTGACCTTACTATAGACATTAAAAACGATACCCACGATTTCACGATCTTTTGTAAACCGACTTTTTCAGATGCTTGTATTCATAAAAACTCAGTACATCCAATGTCGTACAAATTAGCTGCATTTCATTCGGTAATTCACAGACTTGTCAGTATTCCCTTGAGTAAATTAAATTTTGATCTTGAATTAAAAATCATTAAGCAAATCGCCAATAACAATGGTTATGATATGTCTCTTATAGACAATCTTTTATATAAAAAACGCATTAAGCTAGCACAACAAATCTTATACAAGGGATTAACAACGAAAGACTCAGGTGATATGAGGTTTTGGCGGAGAATTAATTACATAGGACACACCAGTTTAAAGATAAAGAAACAGCTCTCAGAAAGTGTTAGACCATCTTTCTACTGTAAGAACTCTTTAGGTAAAATTTTGATAAATAATAAAGATGTTATAGATTATAAAAACAAATCTGGGATTTATAGATTGCAGTGTAGTGAGTGTCCCAGATTTTATATTGGTAAAACTTCTAGAACCTTAAATATAAGAGTGGCTGAGCATTTAGCCGCTTTTCGCTTAAAAAAAGATACCTCCACCTTCGCCAACCATTTAATTCTTGAAAACCCTACGTTTAATTTTGACTCAGGCATTAAGTTGTTACATACTAACAGGGGTGAGTTTAAACTATTTTATCAAGAAATCTTAGAGATTAATCGAGCTCAGCTCAACGGTCTGTCAATTTTGAACGAGCAACTTTATTTGCCTAGTTCGCCATTGTTGTACCCTTTTAAATAATTGTTAATTTTAATTTATTGTCATTTATTTACAATTCAAGCACTTGCTATTATTAAATATCAATTCACTTACTATCATTAATGTAATATAATAATAAAGGCTTAAAATCAATCAACTCATTAACGAGAGGTCGGATAGGACCCTAGATTTATTTTAAATATTCTTATGTTATCATCTGGTCATTAATATTTTCAAAAATCCCCGTAATTATAACAAACCCACTTAAATCATTGAAACTTGTATTCATTCAAATTTCGCTAATTTACATTTTAATAACCTTTTAACTTAGTGACCTACTTATATTTTTGTATATAAACGATACAAACTGTTTACTACGCGTCAGTTCAAGTACATCCGTGCACTTGGAATGCCTGAAGATGCCGAAAGGCGAAACCCGGGTCGTTAGCGACAAAACTCATGGAAAAGTACAAAATTCAAAAAATTCTAATGCTTGCGACGGGGAAGAAAGAAGACTGATCTTGCGTTTTTTTTAAAAGAACTCAACTGCTAGTCGGCTGACAAAGTGACTTGACTCTTTATTTTGTTCGTATATTTACCTTTTTCGTATTATTTCAATTCTGAGTAATGTATTCTTGTAATCATTATCTAAAGAATATTTTCAACACTAGTAAAATGATAAACAATGAGAAGATCTTGATTCGGGTTCTCTCGTAAAACAAGATAAAACCTCCGTCCGTCACTTGAGGAGAGGAAGTTAGGGATCGGAGATGGAGAATCGGGATGCTCTTTAATAAAAACGATCTCAGAATGTCAAATAGTGCTATTGCACACACAATTTATTAAAGTTCGGTACACAAGTTATATTTAAATTACACACAGAAGTTATACTCAAAATGACACAAATACTGATAAACCCCTCTCCATCCATGCAAATAATCTGTCGTATTTCACCATGGGGCGCTTTCACGAGCGCCGGCAAGCAATCGTCATAAAAGGTCCCTATTTTAAGCAAAAAGTATTTTTTTAAATGTGTATTTGCTCATAAATATATCCTTGCTATCATTTAAACCTTTAATTTATTTTAAAATGACGGATTAAGCGCAGAAAATCATCTGGAATGAATTGCGATCATTATGTGCTTGATATTTGAATCCAGCATCTCAATTGCAATGTCTCAGACTGTCTGCATTGACGACGTCCGCCGTTGACGCCCTACCGCATATGGCAACCTAGGCCATCATAATTATTTGTTGACCGACGGGGATACGCCGAGACGTAATATTACCAGAACTATACAGCTGTTTGGATAGTCCATAATAATATATTTGTATTATTCCGGCTGTCGCTATATTTATTGCGATTCATAAAAAGGAAAAATTTTCTTACCAATAGTGTTTTTGGTTGATAATATAATATATATGGCAAGAGAATATTGTTTTCGAATGGATACAATCTCGCATTTACTAATTATTTTGTTAAAATTTTAACGGCTGTGATGAAATCGTATTTTTAATACAATTACAAATAACAATAAGTGGAAAATAGGAAAATATTTTTAATCATTGTTTGCCAGTATTGGATATTTCATTTTATTTAAATTCATCAGAGGTAGAAACATAATATATTATCATTTTTACACAAAATACAATTTAATTGAGAAATTCAATTGAGGAGCTATCTCTTTTTCCAATCTTACAATATTAGTTTATTGATTACGATTTTAAATATAATTTTAGAAAAAGTAATTTAAAATATTACAATACTTAGTATCGAATAAAACAAAAGTGATTGTGTTTTAGTGCTCAAGTTTACAAAAAATGATTTTTGAAAGAATGATAAAATTTATTTTAGCTTGTGACGAAATATTCATAGTAAACAATTTTTGCATTTACAGATTAAATTTGCTACCCGTAAAATATTAAAGAAATGGTTAAAAGTATGTACTCATAATAAATGTCATATCTTTATGATAAATATAATTTTTAGCGGCTTTTTTCACAAAGCTTTTAAATTTTATTGCCATTCTTTGATAATTCTCTGAAAGGTTATCCACTATTTTATTATCCTATGCTTTGAGTTGATTTTACAATCTGGGAAAAGAAAATATAGTACACGTGCGTACGAAGTATACGTGCAATCTCAAAACATGCAAATTTGAACGAAAAATCTATTTATTACATTTCTGGCATAAAAAGATTAAATAATGACTTGAACATATTACACAAACAAACTCAAAACAGTAAAGGCTCAACTTTCGGCACTGTTGTATTTCTGCCAAGGCAAATGCCACATTATAAAAAATAACAAAAGAATGAAGACAGCCTCCTTTAGTACCTTTTAAATTTACTGTAAAGTTATAAATATTTGCGCTCTCTATTCAACTTAGGATGATTTTCGGTATGTCTCTCTCTAAGGTATTTCTCATGTGTATCTTTCTAACACATTTATTTGTGCATATATCTATCGCATCCTTAGATTTAAAGTCTGCAAAATCAATTAGCATTAGAGAAAATTAACGATTTTGCGTAAAAATCATTATATTTTTGAATTTTTGATTTTGTTTTTGAATGAAGAACTATTTTTTCTGTGAATACCTTAAGTTATAAATACTTACTGACTATATTGAGTGAAATATTTAACTTTTTAGTTGCTTAACATCTTACGAGAGCCTCTTGGGGAGAGAAGTGTTAAAGTGTAACTTTGCTAACTCCACTTTTGGGTGAAAATGACTTAAAATGCCATCTTGTTGTATCATGCAATGTGCATGTGTCGTAAAATTTTTGCTTAAGAACTGAAACGAGTGCATCGGAAAAATGTTTTACGAAAATTTGAAAACTCCATCGTCGTTCTAAAACCTACACTGAAAATCATCCAAATCTTCCATTTTCTATTGTCACCGCCATTTTGTATTTACTCGTAGTCTTTCAGCGGTGTACAAATAAATCGTTTGCAAAGGGTTTCTTTTGTTTATAACACAAAATTTTACATTCTCAAAATAACCACCTTCACATTCTATTGTCGCATGTTATTCATTCGCTGTTTTTCAGCGGTGGTACAAATAAATCGTTTGAAATTCATATTTTAAATTTTCCAAACGTTTTGAAATACCTTAAAAGTTTTTACCATCTCCTGCACAATTGACAAAAACGGAGATCGCAAATGATTTGAGTAGTATTTTTGCAATTTAAATGCTTCACAAATTGTATGTTTAATCAGTAAAAGTCAATCATCAGTCATTGAAATCCTAATCATCGTTTGTTTTAAAGATAAGAATGAACATTTTGCTGATAACATTTTACGAGTGACATTTATGCCTAATCTCTTCCAGTGGTAAGCAATCGAAAAAAATGGCATGCTAAGCTACAAGCGGTTCGCAAATCGCTTGTGTTTTAAGGAAATGTTATGCATCATTGAACACAACGTATCCATATTTAGACTGAAAGCTCAATTTCCGAAACATTCCAAACAGAGCTATCTTTCTTTCGATGGCTTCGGCGGTAACTTTGTGGAAGTTCATTTTATATAAAATTTAAAATAACTTTGATTATTCCACGCATTGTGCTTCTAGCTGTGAGACGTGTCTCGCAACTTTCAGGGACATCTTCAGACTCACTATCGCAAAGTTTGCTTAAGGCAGTATTGTGGTCTAGAGGCTGAAATTTTAGGTGTTTTTGCAAGTGCTATAGAAAAAAAAGTAATAACAATTTTTCGATCTTTTTTTTACCAGATATTTATTAATATTTTAAAAATATACAAACAAATATTCAAACCAAAAAACTAATAACCTAAAAAGTTACAGGCTGGTAAAGTAGGGGTTTTAAAAAAACGATTCCGACTTTTCTAGTCACCTAAAATATAATGAAAAAATATATCCTTAATTGGTAAAGATGTCATTTTCGCGCATATCAGATAAATGTAAAAATATTTATTTTTCGCAAAATGGCAGAGGTTTGAAAAAAAAATCGTTTTTTTCCTGTTTTTTTGAGATTTCCGAATATTTTTAAAATAGTAAAAATTGTTTTTTTTTAATATTCTAGATATGCGCTATAACTGGATGTATTAAGAAGATTCACACAAAATTTAATGTAAATCGGCTTAGTAAAACTTGAGATATCATGGCAACTATTTTGAAAAAAGTAGTTCGAGATAAACTTGTTTAAAGTTTTGGGCGGAGCTTAGCTCCGCCCAGACCCGATAGATACTACGTCACTAAAGTAACTGTATCTCTGAAAATACTCGGAATTTCAAAAATTCCTAAAAAGGGCACATCTTAAAAGTTTGAGCTTTTGAGAGTTTGAACTTCTTTTTAACGGGAAGCAAGCGAAACAATCGAAACAAAGCAAACAAATAATTATACTACTGATGACTTAAGCATTACAAACTATTCAGCTAATGAGCTGCAATCAATCAGATAGGTGTGTGCTTAAACTTATTGATAACCCCTCAATTTTATAATTTTATCTTTTTAAAATGTTAGAATCAATCTTGCTTCATTACTTAAGCAAACTTTGCGATGGTTAGTCCGAAGATGCCAGTATCACAATACGTGGAAGAATCAAAGTTATTTTATATTAGAGATTTATTTAATTAATTAACATTAATTGAGATAAAATTTATTATAGGCCTTTTTCCGTTTAAAACTGGCGTAAAGATATGACTTTTACAATATGCACTAAAAGGTCGGTTTGCAGTAAGCCCGGAGCACCGACCGTAAAAAACTCTAACCACGGGGACGTTATCTTTTTTGCCATTGAAAAAAGCTGAGCGCTACGGGAATTGAACCCGGGACTGATGTATGAAAGGAACATGATGACTTGGGCGGTGGCCTTTTCCTTAAATGGGCTTTAAGATGGTGAAGTAGTGTCGGATTCTTGATGGTATTTTTGAGATAAAACTTTTCAGCCGTTGGGTCAGCTGGCGTTGGCTGGCTACTACGGCAACCGGAAAACTTGGTGTCGTGGTGATGATAAGAATGTGAAGGTGTTTCTATTGGTCTAGGTTGATAATACTCGATAATCCTCAGAAGCCGTCTGATCCATAGAATGAAGGCAACCAAAACAGTCAGCTTTTTTAGTGAGTAATCCATGCTTTTAAGCAGATCCACTTTGTGCTCATTGCATCAAAAAAGACGAGGTGTAGTTTTCGGCAGGAGTCCAGACTGTTGGACGATCTTCTGGTCAGTCTGGCTCATGCGGCGTCCGGGTAGCTCGGTGTTGATGATGATGATAATAATCGATGATCCTCAGAAGCCGTCTGTCGGGTTAGGCGCGCTACAACACGTATCTCGCTTCAACAGAACTGACCTAGACACGCCAGTAAAATATGTCGGCAAACATGATTTTAGACTCAATACATTGTAAATGTCTTCAATCGCAATGTATATAGAGTTGAATATTTATCGTGAATTTATTCTCGTCATTTTAAACGTTTTTTAAACTTAAATACCATAAAAAGAATGTATTTAGAAGGTTCTCATCAAGTTCGTTCTGAGCGCTCAATAACTTCGGGCGGTGAGTTACCATGCAAATTTTATTTGAAAAATGCTATCCAGAAAGTCGTGTTTATAGTTCGTGGCAAAATAAATTTCGTTTACTTTGGTTATATTTTTAAAAAAGATCTTTATTCTAACAATCTTTTTTTAAAACAAAAATTCATCCCTCGGTTTTCAAGTGCTTGAACAAATAACCATAAAAAAAAAGGCTTTTCTGAATCCGGGACCAGATTATGAAATTTATTATGCGTATTATACAAACTCCTCAACAGCAGACATGATTAAAAAATAATATAGTGGCGACAGCAGTCATTTAACTAAGAACAATGCGTGTTGTTCTATCGAATGAATGTGCTTATACGAGAAGGTTTTTAAATAACGTAGAAAGCGTAGCTAAAAATTGACTACTAAAAGATTCTGTGATGCTGAGGGCTTTTGTGAGGAAAACACTAAAGAAAAACTCATTACGAGAATGATTAAAAGGTTCATTTCTTACCAGGAGTTGCTCGTAATGTTTACGTAGCCTTGAGTAGTTTAATTGTTGTTATAATAGACATGCCCAGTCCCTAAGTCAACTGAATCGACGAGCCTGGCTCGTAGTTTAAGATTTATCTCCGGGTCTCACCTTTAGCAACTTACAGGAACATTGAATAAATAAGTCCAATATCACTGACGATGCCGAAAGGCGAACAAAACTCTTGGAATAGTACACAATTCAAACGATTCAAATTTGTTGATTTTTTTGGCATATACTTGGTAGAACTCCATTATAATACCGTGTAAAAAATAAGTTTTTTAATTCTATAGAAATTATTTTATATATTTGTTGATAACTATTTCGGCTTACGCCATCGCTCAGAATAGTTGAAAGTTCTGACGATGGCGTTAGCCAAAATAGCTATCAACCAAAATATAAAATACTTTCAGTAGAATTAAAAAACATTGATATTTTTTTCACCGGATTCAAGGTTGATATTCAAATTACGTCAAATTGTTTTTTTTTGTTGTTTCCCACCACCACCCGTTGTGTACATGCAGCCAATGTTTCATGACAGCATTTCTAAAATTACAAAGACAAAACGAAATGTATTATCTGTGTGCAAAGAAAGGTTGGCGATCCAGTTGCTGATTACGTTTTGAAGCTTATCATTTTGATTGAATATTTGAAAGTCAAAAGGTAAAAGGTATAAGTTCAGTCTTCAGTTCAGTCATCGTTGTCACTGTGCCTGTTGTGTTATTGATCACATGTGAGTCTTTTAAAATATTTATTTGAATCTTTGGCATTGTGTAACTTTATGGACACACTTTGAAAAGGTTCTTATTGACATGTTTGTCTCAAATGACCTTTTGGCTCGAAAAGCTTGTATTTACCGCATTTTATCACATACCTATCAGAGAGGTAAATTTCAAAATTGGTCAAATCCACTTTTTAGACAAACTGAGAAAATGAGAGATTTTGGTTTTAAAATTTTTTTTTTATTTAAAAAATATTTGGCATTACAGCTTACGCGTTGAAATTATTGGCGGCGATCGACCAACATTAAAAGAAGTAATTTAAAGCCTATATCAATCTTATTGCCAACCCTTGTTTGACCGGGGTTTTAGAAAGAAATTTTTGTCAAATAATCAACTAACTTCGAAATTTTAGCCTGCTGTCCCTGTCACACGAATTGTCTCGCACGCTTCTTGGGACGGGCACCAGAGATTTGTAGCGATCTACGCTTTGGCCACCTCTGATATATATGAATTTCAGAATTGTCTATGGTTTAATAACGGAGTTATTTTGACGGAGTCAAAACACTCTTTTTACTTAATTTATTTGACAAAGTTCTAAGATTGTAATAGCAATTTGAAGCATTTTTACTTGCTCATTTGTTACAAGTGAATTTCAATTAATTCTTACTTAAAACGCTCATATCTCAAAGCAGTGTCAAGAGCAGCTAGAACTTTTTCAAAGTAAGGTGTCGATATATAAAAAATACTAACGTATTTTTTCTACACATAAGTAAATCTCAATTTTTTAAGTTGAATGAACAATTTTATACAATACTTTTTCTATATGATTTTTTCTTTCGTGACACATTTTGTGGCAGCGACATCTATAGCCGATGAAGCGATATGCTGAGTATCTTTGCAGT
>JAHFWI010000203.1:0-20860 GCA_028554975.1 Himalopsyche kuldschensis
TTAACCCAAAAAAATAAAAAATTTTTTTTAAAAAAAAGGACAACCCTTTAACCCGAAAAAAAAGTTTAAAAATTCAGGTGCATTTCCCAAACCTAAATTTGGAATTAAAGCAAAAAGCGGATGCTTTACGAATTACAAGAAGCGAATATGTTTCAATGATACCACTAAAGGAAAGGTTGTTGATACTTTTTCACCCGCAAGACTGTTACTGACTTAATTGGAATAAAAACAATTTAAATCAATTGGCCAAATTGGCACATGTTGGAGGTATAAATTTTATGACAAATCAATTAGATGATTTAATTAAATACCTTGAGAACAAATTATAGAAAACGGTAGATGATAGCAACAGCAATTCCAACAAGTGTAGGGAGTAGGTGGATTAGTTGACTACTTGTATGAAGGGAGGGAGGCGGAAAGAAACAGAAAGATAAAAAAGCTGAAATGATTTTGCATTCAGATAATATTTCAGTTCCAGTCAACGCCCAGGATAAAGAAGGTAGAGCCGACTTAAAAGCATGAGATTTTAATATCAAGAAAGTTTATCAAACTCGAAAGATGGTGCAAATGTAGGGAATGCATATTTTATCTTTTTACACCTGATGATATGAAAAACTTAGATAAAGAACAAATTAAACAGATCACAAAAGATTATGTTGAAATGGCTGATTAAGTGATACACAATATTTTGCCATCGCTCATAATGACACCAATAATTATCATATCCATGTTGTACATAACAAAATTAAAAAATAACGGCAAAAATTTAGATTCTTGGCAAGAAAATAACAAAACAGTAGAAAGAGGGGTTGCTATATCCTTAAACCATAATATAGCTTTAAAAGGAGATAGTTTTAGAATAGGTCAACAAAGGTCGTTGCTGATTTAAGAAAGAACCACCCCTCAGTTCTCTTATTAAAACTGAATGACAGCACAGGCCTTCTTTAAAGAGAGCAAAAGCACATTTCAACTAAAGGAACTTTGGACAAAAAAAATAATGTCAAAGTAATATTCCCCTTATAAAGACCAAACGGCATTAAAAGCAAATAATCTCAAATTGGGAGATATTCCAAAAGACCAGCGTGTAGAGTTTAATAAAACAATGATTGAGATAAACAGTACAGAAACGAAGATAAACTATAAATGTTAAAGGTAATTTAGCAGAGGCACAGAGCCAAAAAGCCCAAAGGAAGCACGATTTTGAAGCGGACAAAAGCAAAAAGAAATAAAGGAAATGGCCAAAAGTTTTATTTCCAGTAGAAAAGATTCAGAAAAGCACAAAATCTAGAAAGTACGACAAAAATGTTTAATTTAGAGTTGTCAAATGAAAAAGAAAAAAAGCTTTAATTAAAAGACAAAAATTCTAGTTTTAAAAATTAAAATTGCGAAAAATCGGAAAATCTAAAGGTATAAAAGATGAGTTTAGCATTATTTATTAAAATAAGCATTTTATTCGACTATATATATTATTTCAGTTAACCGAAATAATTAAGCCGATGAAAAAAACATTTAAAAGTGAGGATAAAGGCACTTTTTACCGCTTATGAAAAATCACCAAACGCAATTTCTGAAGTAGAGGCACTTAAATATTAAAAATGAAAAGCATAATATACATGTGGCTGATGGGGGGACAACAGTAATAAACAACCATGCCAAGAAGTGAACAAACTCGTAGAGTCCAGCAGTAGCAGCTTTGTAGTTTGAAAACTTTGTTAGATTACAAAAATCTTTGTCCTGAAGAAACGGCGAAAATACCCTGTATATTCAATTAAAAACCTAGCAACTGGTCGGGTTACTAGTGGTTACGGCACGAGAAAACATCCTATCTAAAACAATTAAACATCATGGAGCATAGACATTGCTTGTTCAGATTCCATCATAGTTACTCGCAGACGAATAGTTGAAAAATTGATTATAGTACAACCTTTAGGTAAATACATTGTCGTTAATCATAAAAAAATGGTTATCTAACGAAGTATGGACATTTAAATAAAATTCTTACATTTGAGGGAGAAATTTTTAAACTAGGACAAGTGATAGGCATTTCTGGTGCAACAGGTAGAGCCACAGGAAACCATTTGCATTATATAATTGAAAAAAAATAATGAAATCAATCCAACAAATAATTTATTATTGTATTACAAAAATGCTCTATCACGTTGAAGTTGAAAAAGACTTTTATTCAAGACTCCAACGGACCTTTTTTTCTCACATGGAAGAAAATAAATTTGAGATAGGCATAACAAAGCATATGTTTATAAAACATAAGAGAAACAAAAATGAAAAACCCTAATACTGGTAAAAATAATTTTTGAGAATGATTTAGTTAAAGTAACCGCCTATGATATAGGGAGGATTTCCTCCCAAACCAAAACCTATTACTACCTTGCTTCTGTTCTTATCTTTTCTACCTCTGCGTTGTCTAAAAAAGCGATTGTCTATTAGCTTGTTAAATTCGGTTAATGGTATATCGTATACTTTTTGGAAGCTCTGTAAATACAATATCCTTTTCCATATTTTCTGGCAAATATCACCATATACCACAATTTTGCTCAATCACATTAGTAAATTGTCAGCAATTTCCAGCAAAACGACAGTGTTAAAACAGTCATAACAGATGGAGCAAAGGTTTGGCCTCACTAGACATTGTATAATCGACGCTATCATTTTTCGTTCTACCTGAACATTTACTTTTTCTTTGATTGGTTTGACCAAAGATTTTAGAAACCTTTTTTCCGTTTTAAAGGTTTTGGCCCCAAAAATTGTTGCACAAGCATTCATTACTACGTCAGCCCCCTTCCTTTTATAATCATTCACCAGCTGAGCCGATCTTGAATACCCAACCACACCGATACGCCAATTTTCTAATTGTATTAATAACATAAGTCATTTAGAAATACTGTTTCGTCAATCATAACAAACCCCTTTTTGTCACCTTTTTTCATTAATTTAAAGGCAGAAAGAAACCCAAATAATTGAACCTAAGGGTAGCCCTTTAGTCCTATCATTGCCTAAACACAAATTAAAGGCCTTTTTGGGTTGTTAACGTCAACAAAAAATCATTTTCTGATAGAACCCAATAGGCAGCTTTTTAGAAGCAAGCGTAGCAAGAGCATTCGTTGCTGATGCAACTTGGCCAGCCAATCAGTTGCCTTTGAATCAATTGCTACTTGAAAAGCAACCTGATAAAGACTTTTAATTCAGAAGCTGATTATATATTCTTATTTGCTCAATTATATTTGAATTAACCAATTGAATCACATATGTGGAATTGTGCAGACATTAACATTTATATTTATCAGCATATAACTTTAAATAGTAAATAGCCATTGTAATTAAGTTAATTGCAGAAGCATTGAAAAAGTTTCTTTACCAATCCATGAACGATTAAGTTAATTAAAAGCGTTTGAGCCGCTTCTTTAGCTGCATTGATATCGTCAATATAATGGATGGATTGGATTTCACTGAGGAAGTGCGTAAACCTGTAAAATTAATGACTTTAAATTCAGGAATTATATTTGTGCCTTCCTCATTTTTTCCAAAAACAGAAGGATTGTTTTTAGTGATTTAAATAAAGCGTTATAAGCATCAAAGCGCTCATAGATGGGAATTTGAAATCATACACAATCTGCTTTGACCATTATAATTGATTGCCATAACGCAGGAATTAATACAGAAGCAGTCTTTCAGGAGCCAGCCGTACCATTACCATAGTGGCTCTTAGTTGTGGCAAGTAAATTAATAAATCAGTACGCCAAACCGTTGTAATAGTACTTGTACATAAAATTTATAGAATCGGGAGTTTTAATCAATTTTTCTGTTTGAAGAAAAGTTTGATTGTTTTTCATTGAATTGATCAATTTTTAGGTATATCCAATAACCGCAGAATGAATATTTGAACCCCTTAAAAAGTCAATATCATTACCAATAGCAAAAGCCAAATCAACATATAAATTATCAAAAATTTGTATAATACAAAAGGCAATTAAAGAAACCCCAAGATAAATATTGCCATAGTACTTTGAATATTTCAAATTGACTTTACCTCTAGCAACCATTCCATAACAACCAATAAAACTGTCGCAATATAAGAGAGTAAAGAAGAATCTTTTGAAAATCAACATTTCCGAAAGCTCTAACTTAATTTCAAAATGCCAATATAATTTTTTTTCAGAAAGGTATTTGCTCTTATAAATGCTCTCCCACATTAAACCATATTTGTTAATTACATAAACAATACTTGACAGTATTGATAGACGAGAATTTTCTTGATTAGTTCACTTTGATCTTTTTTCTTTGTTTGTTGTTTGCATAGTTTTGACCAAAATTAGCAATAAATTCTAAAAATGTTTGTTTTGTGGAATTTATTGTCTTCTTCTTTTTTTTGCAAGTAGAGTAGCAAAAAATATTTACCCAGCCTAAAGCATTTTCATACGGCTCTTTTGGGCTTTTATGCCAATTATACTTTTTTAAACAGTTTAGTTTTTTAATTTTATCTTAAATATATAATAACATTATGCCATCAAAAGAATCCTGATATTCCCATTTTGAAACTAAAAGAACAAATGGTAAAATAGAAATCAATTTAAAATGTTAAACCAGCTAGACGTCATCGTAAAGAATGAAGATAAAAAAATAAATTCTCACCTGAACTAGAAATTAACACTAATTCTATTTCTGAAGAAACAAAAAAATATTTTTCAAAAATAATATCAAGCATTTAATTGATCTTCAAACATTAAGCATTTCTACAAAGTTATTAATAAAAGTAAGCTTAGCAGACAAAAGGCATTATTAGGGGATATATCAAATGTTTTAAAAGTCTATCTTAAAAAATAAAATCTTTTTAAATTAAAAAGGCCCAAACAAATGAATGGGCCTAGAAATAAAATCCTACCAAATAATGTAACTACATTTATCAGATTGAATTTGGTGGCGGCGCTCTACATCCGTATCTCCAGCACCAGCGTGAGACATAATTTCACAGCCATTAAGGCTAAAATTGCTAGATTGTTCTTTTCATACTCAACATTATTAAATTTATTTAACTCTACTCGCATCATTATTAATGATACTGCCTTTTCAGCATAATTAATGTATTCTTATTTCCTAAAGAATAAGTTACGCCGATTCTAATAAATCTTGTTTGATATTTATACAAATCATCAATTTTTATTTTCTGAGAATCAAAAATAAAATGAAAATTATCTTTATTGAAAATATCTGCAACTAAAACAGTTAAATTCATTTTATTATCAAAAAATTTCTTTGTCCAACTTAAATTGGTGGACGATGTTTTACCATAAATACCAATACTTTTATAATCTTTGCTGATATCTATAAATAAGTGACAATGAGCCAATAGTTTTTAAATTAATATAGTTTTTACATTAAAACTAAAAACCAGCACCGCCCGATTTTACACCCCATTCATCAGAAAACACATCACAATTATATCCTTCTAAATTATCAATTGACAATTTTATTAATTTGTTTGTTGTACATTAAGCCCAATTGAGTATAACTAAATCTATCAATAACCATACCTTGGTATAATAGTGTACCTATTATTAATGACTGGTATCTCCGATAACCGATTTTTTGTGAGTAATATGAACTGTTTATGGATAAACTGCTTTACTTTAAAGCCAATATCAATTGTATTTGAAACAGCAGGTAAAATAAAACCTGCACTACGTTTAAAAAAATTTGTTGTCTTGAAGACATAGGTTGTATTAAATTCATCATAGCCGTGTCTAGTTACTTTTCTGTTATAGGAAATATTAACTTCTTTGATCATTATTAAGTGATTTTGAAATTGACAAACTTGGATAAAGCCCGGGTAAATTTTATTATTTTGATATTAAATATTTTATCCTTGAATTAATCTTAGCATTTTCATATCTTAATCCTATTTCAAAAGCATATGATTTTATTTTTTTCGAATAATTTAAATACATAGATGTAATGTAATTCTTTGTATATAAAATTGCTTCCTCTATCTAAATACAAGCTGTCATTTCTAAATATTTTTGAAAATGTTTTACTTGAATAATTCTTTACACTTGACCCAGCTTCAAAAACTCCATTATTTTTAAAGTTCTTTGATTACCTATTACTTAAAGCAATTAAAAGAACGTTTCTAGAATAATCTGTTTTAATTACTTCATTAATTTCATCATCAATAACTTTACATCATCCTTGTATGTATTCTTATAATCATTTAAATCAAAATCAATGCTATAAAAACTTTTTTAAGTGTTTTTTTTCAGAGAAATTCTATTTAGATTGTCATTATCAGTTTGCTTTTGCAAATTGATTAAACTTCATAGATTTAGAATCTTGATTTATCAAATAATTAGAATTATTTTAGATTTCTACCTCCATCTAATGTCATAAATAAATTTGGCCAGAAAGTTTTAAAGTATTATCTATTTCAAAATCCCCACCAATTTACCATTAAAACTGTGGTTGCTGTATCTATCATTACTAAAATCAGAATATTGATTTCTTTCATTTAATCCGAGAATTAAATCTCTTTTATTTGTGATATTTAATATATTGTTAAAATTAGAATACCCTACCATAAAAGAATACTAGGTTTTTTTTCTTTATCGTTGATTAACATTTAAAGATTTTTGACAAGGTTTTGCCTTTAATTGCCCCAGTTGAAAAAAATTTTGAACCTTTTGTCTTTCATTTTATTGTCCGAATATTAACTGCTGCTCTAACAGTTGCATCATATTTTGCCCCGGATTTGTGATAATCTCAACATTATCAATTTCATTTGGATAATAAAGAAGATAGATGACTCAAATTAGCAGTTTCATTTTACTCCATCAATAAAAATAATTTTCCTACTAATTAAATATTTTGAGTTACTTATCGTAATAGCAGGAATTTTGCTAATAATTCATTCCCATTCCAATATTTTCTAGACTTGTACCTTCAACATTAAAATTATTAAACCATTTGCTTGAATAACTTGAGGGCGTTTTGCAGAAACTACAATTTCTTTCAAATCGACCATTTCCAAATTAAAAAAAATAGTGTCTAAATTTATGAACCAAATCTATAAATTTTCAAAATATTTTTGATTTATACCCTATATGGGCTATTTGAATATTTTTTTGGTTTTTCTTTTTGTTGCTTTTTAAAATTTATTTTCCCTGTGTACTTGTTTGAATAATTTTAGAAATAATGTATCTTTTCAAATTTTACTGAAACATATGCTCCTACTATGGGCTTTCCAGATAATGAATCAATTAGCAGCCCGTTATTTTTAAACTGAGCTTTTATTAAAAAGCAGGCATGTAATAAAATTACAGTAGGTATAATTTTAAATATCTCATATTTTAAATTTTTCTACAATATTTATTCATTAACCTCAAACAATTCTAATTTGCTAAAAAAGTGTATATCATCCTTCAATAGGTGAAATTATATTTTCCTTTAAGGTATATATCTAATCGATTTTTAAATTATCTAATCTCTATATTACTTGAAATGGCTTGATGAAGCGATTCTGTTTTCCATTTCTAAAGTCAGTCCTTTTAGAAGATTCCAAGGTTATTCGTAATGGCCAACCTTCAAATCTCCATGCTTGAAAGCATTCTCCAACTAGCGTTAAAATACACATAGCAGGAATTTTTCAATTCCGAATATATTTGACCTAATCTGAGTTCTGTTTTGATGTTATTGTACTGCTTTTGATTTAGATCAATATAAATTAAAGTGTTTTTATTTCTTGCCCTAAGGTAACAAATGAGAACATTGAACTATTTAAATGATAGTTCACAAAATTTTTCATCCCTGCTATATCCGAAAATAAAGACTGAGACAAATTTTTCTTTTAACTCCAAAATTTCATCAAATTCATCATTAATATTTTTTCTTCGAACAAATTAATCTCTTTTCCTTTAGTTTGCCTTCATTCAATAGGCCAATATACTTTTTATTAATATGGTCATTGATAAAAATAAAAAAAATATCACAGCCCAAATTGTTACAGCAAGGTATTTATCGAATAAAAATAGCACTAAGTCTAAACTTGAATAAGAGTAATCAGAAGGAATTTCGGGAGCGTATAATTTGTGTTTCTATTAAAATTTGAACAATATCAGCGAAATAATACATTCCACCACAGATTATAATCATAAATGGTATCTTTTTCTGTAATAGTAGTAATGGATTAATGAAAAATAAACAGCATAAAATTAAAATAATATTTAAATCAAATATTATTTCACTTAATAAATGGATTTTAATATCAGGCCAAAGAATAAGGTCATAAGAAATCAAATATGAAATATGACATACCCAAAAGATGAAATGATAAAATCCGAACTTATAGTTATTTTTCAAGTTTGTTTTCTCTAAATGTTTTCTCAATATTTCGGATAAATAGATAATTCTAGTAGAAATGGAATCAGAATTTTGCTAGCTATTGAAAATATCATATTCAAAGAGGTAAATAAAGTGTTGACTTGACTGATGGACAGATAAACACCAATCCATCCTTTTTGCCAGTTTCAATTCATTTGTTCAAGTTTTAGTAAAAGGTCTTTGTATTTACTAAATACATGTCAGTGCGATAAATCTAACCATCATATAAATTGTTACTATATAGGTGGTCGTTTTCTCCATGGTTTAACATTTTAGAAAAGGGACGTCTGAAAGCAGAAATCTTACAACAAATAATAAAATGAAATACAACATTAATCCACTTAAAAGATATATTAGCGATAACGTATTTACTGTTTGTTTTTAAAAAATGTTTTTAAATAATTGAAAAACAGTAAAAAAACAGATATTAACTGTTATCGGAAAATATATCTAATCTTAAAAATTCTGTAATTATGATGCTCCAAGGCTTGAATACAAAAATAGTAAGCTACCCAAAATACAGTATGATAAAGTATTTTTTTTTGTTTTAAAGAGGTTAGCACCTCAATATATCTCATAATATCATTTTTATTTTCTCAAATTTACCTATTACAAATATAAAAATAATAGTTTTTTAACCCTTTACTTTGGGATGAAACCATATATCGGGGGTACAAAAGGTTTTAATAGGATAAAACCGAAAAGTAATTTTAAATTTACCCTTTTTCTTTTTAATAACTCTAATATTTTGTTATTTAAGTAAAAACCGTATATTTACCCCAATTAAAAAAGACTTTTAAATCCATAAGAACAGCCAGCAACATCTTAAATTATTAACTTATGATCAAATGTAATTATTGATGACAACTCTTTTGCAATTGATGTTTTAGAATCCCATATTTCAAAAAACATTTAATTTGATGTTAGTATACAGTACAACTGATCCAAAGGAAGGCTATAAATATATCTCTGAAAATGAAGTTGATTTATTGTTCCTTGATATTCAAATGCCGCAAATAAGTGGTTTAGATTTAATTAAACAATTGCCTAAAGATTTAATATCGTTTTACAACGGCATATGAAGAATATGCAATTTCTGCATTTGAAAAGGTGCTGTTGATTATATGCTAAAAACCCATTTTATATGAACGTTTTCAAACTTGTTTAACTAATATTAATTTTAATGTCCCCAAAAATAATTATTTTTTATTAAAGACAGTAGAAGTAGAATCAAAATAATATTGAGTGAAATAAATTATATTGAGAGTATAAACGGTATGTTATGTTTTTATATGAATGATGGTAATTACCACCTCAAACAATAGCTTCCACAAATAGAACCTTTACACATGAACCACAATTTATAAAAGTTTCAAAAAATGTTATTGTTTCTTTCAATTCAATAATTTCAATAAGACATCATCTATAAGTATACTTTTCAGTAAAATTGTAAAAAACATTTACAATTGGAGAAATTTAAAAAAAAATATAAACAAGCATTTAGATAAAATTATGGTTACCAACTAGAGTAAAGATTTTATACCTTATTGTTAAAAGAGCCTTCATATCAAGTTACAATTTCCTGATTCATTACTTTAATTAAATGTTTTTTTGACTTTTCCCCTTTTCATACTTCCAATATCCTTTTTCATCCTGATTGGTTTAATATTTAATCTCAACTGAGCATAATATTAGAAATGAAATATTTTTTTACATTTCTAATTAACAGACATTCACAAAAGTGAATTTTATTTAAAAACACAAAATAAAATTCTAATATTTGTTTGTTTTGTGGAATTACTTTTATTTCTTTTACATCACAATTCTAAAAATATGTATGTTTTATGGAATTTTTTGACCCGTATTACCAATTTTAATTTTATAACTATTATCAAACAAAAAACAATCAAAAGATGAAAAAACGATTCATTAATCTTTTATCCCCAATCCGAAAGCGATACATTACCGTTTAGCTCTACTAAATGGTCAACTGCTCCTAGCACAAAGAGATACACCAGGTGCAACAGCTTTAAAAGTTTAACTGATGATTTGAAAGCTTACGTTGACCCAATCACAACGGTTGTTTACATTTTTGCGGCTATCATTGGAATTGTTTGCAATTAGGTTTATGCAGCAATGCAAGCTGGTAAGACAATGTTTGGAGTTCAGCCTCTCATGGTTTGGTGCTTGTTTGTTTCTTTTAATTGCCCCCAACGTGCTTCTAAAAAGCATTTTTCTTTTAATATGAAACCGATCACAATACTACTGCTATTGTTGATATCACTAAATTGTTTTGTCAAGGGATGAATTTGGATAACGTACCAGTAATGCAACGGGCTTAACTACTAAACTGAATAATCCGCTTTTACAATCATGCAAATAAAATAGTGCCGTTTACAATGGTAGTAGTATCCATTTTATTTATTCTTGGGGCATTTTATTTATAACAAGATGCAAATGGGAGAAGATAAAGTGGCTGGCATGGTTGCTCGTTGGGTATTTGGAATATTAATGTACATTAGTTTAATGACTTTTCTAAATGCCTTTTATGTCCAAACAAGATTTTAACAGAACTTGCTCCAATAGTTTATTTCTGAATAAGCTATAATTTTAAATTATAGCTTATTCTTTAAAAATTGAACTCATTTAACCGCAAAATCCTGCTTGGTTTTTTCTGAATTCCATTTATTAATTATCCTTCCAAATTTCATCAATGTTAAGTTTTATACAATACCATTCGGGATGTTTTTATCTATGCAACGCAATAGCAGCTATACTAGCAGGATTTAACATCTATCAAAATTCATAAGAGGTGAAGCTGTACAGCCTTTAATTATTGGTTGGTTATATGGTATCACCTTATCCAATTTACTTTATTTGGGGTGTTGGATATTTTATTAAGGATGGAAATTTAGCCAATAATCCAGTAGACTAGCCAATGATTTAGCAAACAAATAAGCATGCATATTTTAGGTGTAATGATTAGTGTTCTCGCCTTAATTTCTATTTATCGAAAATACACAGAGGGCGAAGAAGTTACTTACCTTGGTTTTTCAATGGATCGCCTCAATTATATTTCTTTTTTCTTTTGGAACAATTATTTCAGCAATGCTATGATCATCGAAGTACTCAAAGGCGTAGACGCCGAAATTGAATTTAAAAGGTTTTACAGGGCAGTATTTTTATTATATGGCAGGAGCGATTTTAGGGGCGATTTTGCTCACGTTCATTCTATACATAATTGGATTTAACAGTATTTTAGTTGTTGTTTTTTATGTTGGCCATGGTGATAATTCTTTTTATTTACATAAACGCCATAAATCAAATATGGTCGCTGGGGCAGAATTCACATAAGCATAAATCAATAAAACCTTCAATATTATTAGACAAAGATTTTTAAAAGTTTAATTAAGTAGAACAAATGGCTAACAACAAAAAATATCCGATATATTCCCAATTTTCTCAATTGATGAAAATGCAATTGTCGTCAATAAAACGCTGATTTATCAATCATTTAAAGTTTCATATCCCGAGGTTTTCTGTACATCGGAAAGCATTATCTTTTCAATTCTTGGTTCAATTGCTCAGGCAGTTAAATCACTAGGAGAGGGCTACATCGTTCATAAGATTTATTTTTTGAAGACTCATATAAGCCAGATTTATCACATAAGGATGAAATTTTACTAAAAAAATGAAGCCAATTTTGAAGGAAGAACAATTTTAAACCATCGTTCTTATATCATAATTACACTACCCAATACAGACCCATTATCTAGAGATTCAACAAGCAAGCTTATTTAGAAAGTTTTATATCAATAGTAATCTACTAAAAAGGTACTACAAGAGAACAATTCTTAAGTAAAATTAAATCCTTTACTTCTACCACATCACAGTCTAAAATTATGACCGTAGAAGTGGCAAAGAAAGACGAAATATTAGGAACAGCTCAAGAGCCCGGCATATTGCAAAATTATTTTTCATTGTCAAAGACAAAGCTTTATCTGATAATTAATACAGATAAAGGTTTGCAAATAGCCAACAAGTATACCTTAACAAGTGTCATAATTCATTGGAAGAATATCCAACTGCCATTTATCCGACAGCTAACTATGCTCCTTATTCTACGATAATACAAAAATGACCGTATCAATGGGTATGTCTTTAGGTTTAAACTTCCAATTTAACCATATCTACAACCAAGTTTTTATAGTAGTAAAGCAGAAAGAATTAAAAACCAAATTGGTTGGTGATATCAAAAGGCATAACTCCTTTTTATCCCCGTCCTCTGATAACAGTTTCGCCATTGATGAAAAAAGTAAGTACAACAATACCCTTTACTTCCTCAAATGGTAATAAAAGCCCATTTTAATGTGGTAGCTTTTCACCAAACAAAGATGTTTTAGGTAGTTATGGTGAGCAAGTTGATTCTATATTTCAAATATGGGCTTTATCGTCAAACGTGCCACTACTTATGCTGAGCAATTAATTGGGCTTGTATTCCATGCAACGCATCCGAATTAGGTAAAGATAATTTTGCCACTTTGTTTTTTAGACAACGCTATCAATATGTATAACCTGAAAACCAATTACAAGATGAATAACAACACACAAGGCATATTGGTAACAGACCGTTTTGGTTCTCTAAATTTTAGATATTTTCCACAAACCTATTGAAAACCAACAAATTTTTAACCGAAACGGTGTAATCATTGGCCCATCTGGTTCAGGTAAATCATTTACTACAAACATGATGTTTATTATACCTATTTACAGGCTCATATTACAATTGTAGATATTGGCCACTCTTATGATGACGGAATTAGGAGAAGTTTTAAATGCTAAATACATTTCACATGATGATGATAATCCCATTCAACTGAATCCATTTTTTTTTCAAATCAGAAAGCCAAGTAACAACTGAATTCAAAAATGTAATTGTACAAGTCTTGGCATATTTTTTAAAAACAAAAATGAAACTTTTGTTAAATCCGAAGAGGTCGCCCTACCTCAATGGTCGAAGCATACTATAAATTCTTATTCAAGCACAAAGCCATCAAACGAATTTTAATAGCTTTTTATGTTTTGCAAAAGATGAATATCCCAGGCATTAAGTAGAAGAAGGAGGTAGAGAACCCACGAATTTGACTTAACCAAATTTTGTACAATATCCGTTTTTTTTATGGCGACAATTTTTTATTTACTAAACTCGCTAGTTGAAGAAGATTTATCACAATTGCCATTGGTAATTTATGATATTGATAACCTGCGAGATAATGCAATTCTATTGCCTATTGTAACCCTAATCATTACTAATACCTATGTTAGTCAGCTATTTACGTTCAGGATAAACTAAAAATTCTCATAATTGAAGAAGCTTTGGAAAGCGGTTTCCAAATGAATTTTTTTGCAGATTTCTACTTTGGTCATTTAAAACGGCTCGTAAGCACGGCGGTTCAATATTCCCGGTTACTCAAGATATTGAAGATTTAAAAAATCTAAAGCCATAGGTGATGCAATTATCAACAGTACCGATATTAAAATTCTCATGGACATGAGACAATACCAACAAGATGTTGAAGCGGTATTGAACCTATTTCAAATCAATGTAGATGATTTAAGCCAAATTTTTCTATTAACAACGACATTTTTGAAAGGCCTAGATTCAATGAAATAGCTGTACTCTTTAAAGACAAATGCAAAGTTATAGCATCGAAGTATCTAGAGAAGCTTACGCCTATTTACCACTACCAAAGAAGTTGAACAAATTAAAAACAATCGCAAAAAACAAAGGAATATCCCAAAAAGATGCTGCCATAGAGTGGGCGTAATACACTAATTAAATATTTTAAGTCAAACAACAAAACAAACCAAATTATGAAAAATCCTTTTTTATGCTCTTTGACTTTTTGTGCTTTTTAGACAAAATCAGTTCGTTACCGACCCTGTCCATACTGGTGTAACTGGTTTAATTAAACTCATTAATGACCCATCTTTTTAAAACTATGGTCAAGCAAATCGAAAATTTGAAAAAAGGTAGCAGGAGCAGTTAGACAGTTTCACCGTGGTACCTAAATTATTTCAAGAGGTAAGAGGTAATAAATTACAAAATTATCAAATTTTTCAACAGCTATTTCAAAAGATGCTCTATTTCAGAATATGCTGAATAGCTGATGATGTGGCTTTAATAGTCATGAAGGCAAAAACATTTTTAAAAAGACATGAAATCGGTTGCTTAACCGCAGGATCCTCTATTTTAAAAAATGTCAGATGCTGAACGCAAATAGCTAGATGAAACTTATAAGCGTGTTAATACCTATTCCAACGGCATTGATAAATATTTTGCTTTTGTTCGCTCCAGTTCTACAAAACGCTCAGGCAAAAGATTTATTCAATACTGCCAAATTGTATGAAGTAACTGCTCAATCTTCAATCAGATGAAATAGGAACTTTTGATGGAACATTACAGGCAGCACTTATGATGGAAGCTTCTGATGATTCAGGCAAATCAATTTTTAGATACTTTCGCCACATCCGAAGCCAAATTACTTAAAAAACAACAAGAAGCTTGCGAACGAGCCATTAATAATTTTCAAAACGAATTTGCCGTAGTTGAAAGAAGAATGGATATAGTTGCAACATCTCAACTCATGTCAGAAGGTTGGAGGTTTGTTCAAAAATAAAGAAAGAGGGATTTTTCCAAACCGCTCAAATTAGCATAGAGGCAATTTGACAACCGCTACCGATGCATCCATGTGTAACGGTTCCGGTAGCATGAACTTAGGCGGTTGGAGTTCTGGCACAATAACGGAAGAAATTGAAGAAGATATTGAAGGGTGGTTTTGACCCTACAGGAAAAAGCAAAGTAATGACATGTTTTTAGTTTTATATGAACGCCCGTTCAGCAGAACTAATAATCCAAAAAGAACAACTAGCTATAAAAAGTGAAACTTGATGGTGCCGAAATTCGGAGGATAGCCATTTAATAAAATAGTTCAAACAACAATAATAATCTATAAACATGGGAGAGTTCATCATTACCACCCTCAATAATATATATGCCACCTAAGCTTCATCGGCTTCTGCCGATGCTGCTTATATAGCTGGAATAGTTAGAATTGCTTCGGTATAGGTGCTTTTATTATACATATTTGGCCATTTGGTTGTTCAGATTGCTAGCAATCAGGAAATCAACTTCATGCCTTTTTTACGCCCTTTATCATCTTAATGATTATCCCTTTTTCGGGTACAATTACAACCGCAATCGATGGAGTAGGCAATCAAATTCAATCTCGATTTAATTCAGGGTTCAAAAACATTTCAGCACATGTTACTGCAGTTAACAATGAAAAATGAAAAAAAAGGTGGATGAAAAATGGCAAGATATAAGAACCAATCCTGAGGCCTATAAAGCCGTATTCGAACTGATATGAAAGAAGATCAATCCGGTATGTTTGGGGAACATTAACTAATCTCAAAAAATCACTATTGCCCAAGCACAAGAAAGCTTCCGTTTCAAATGTATGCTTTGGTACAAGAAATCCTTTTAGCCTTAATGTACATTTCAGTAGCGATTTTATACCTATTTTCTATTTTGTACCGATTGGTTTTAAGAATGGGTTTCCCGATTGCAGTATGCTTGTGCATCTTTCCGGGCTTTACTCAAACTTGGCTCATTGGTTTGGCAACACATCAATTTTGCTTTAGCTCCCTGCTGTCGCTTCTATGTACACCAATATTTGTTTTAAAATGTTGCTTACTTATTTGCAAAATTATAATGCCACCGAAGCTTTAGCAGACATGGGTGCAGAGACGGCTCAACCTCAGTATATGGGTTTGGCTTTATTGCAATCATGATTATGTGCCTTTAGGTTATACCCAAATTCCTTCTATGACTTCAATGTTAGTATCGGTTGGTGGTGTTACTTCAATTGCTGCGACTGCTACTCGCACCGCTCAAAACTATGGCAAACAAAGAATAAAAGCAGGTGAAAATATTGAAATAATGTGGGTGGTAAAATTAAAATGCTGGCAGTTGTCGACTCTTATTCTAAAGCTGGAATGTCTGGAGCCAAGACAAGGTGCTGCCTATGGTGCGACAATAGGAGGGTCAACCGCCCTAAAATCGGAATATGGCAAAGGGTTCAATAGCAGGGGGCAGGGCTTGGAATGGTTGATCGCTTTAAAATGGTGCAAGTCCTAAAAAATCATAAAAACTATGCTTAGCTATTACAAACAAAACAATTACGAACCTACAAATTGCATACTTTGGTTTTTATTGGTATTACCATTTTTTCAGCTTTTTAATAACCCTATTTTAGGTCAATTACAATTTGCAAAGCTTAAAAAAAACTGAAACAACCTTTATTTACAATAAAGGAAGTATTTAATTTCAGATATCGACAAAAAATTATTGTTAACAATTCAAAAAGCAAAAAAATGGAAGAACTCATAAAAAATAAGTAACAACTATAAATTGTCTAGGGTATTTGACTATCACAAGCCTAGTAGTTATGGGCATCATGGTAATTGTAACAAGAGTGTTTTGGCTTTTACTTACTCCAATGAATTCTCAAACGAATTTACGTTGTCAATAAAAACGAACAATTTCAGGCTTTGGCGGGTGATGTAAAAACAAAACAGGCGTTGAAATCCAATACCATGTACAACGATTTCATGAATTGTTTTTGGTTTATCGCCCGACCTAAACAGATTGAAAGCAATATCCAAAAAGCTCTTACTTAGGTGATGAATCTGTTTACGACTTTATAACGATTTAAAGGAGCAGGATTTTTTCAATAATCTAATTCAGGGGAATAAATTCAAACCGTTGAAGTCGATTCTGTAACTTAGTAAACACAAGTAATTATCCATAAACACTTGCTATTTTAAGGTTCTCAAAATCGTGCTTCTTCTGAAAATCAGAAATTTATTATTTCGACTTGTACGCTTGAAGATATTCCTCGTTCGATTAATTCTCAAACGGTCTGTTTTTAAGGAATTTTAGAATCATGTCTACTAAAAAACGCTACGATGTTTAACCTTAGAAAAAACAGAAAATAAGGGAGGAACAAGAAATCAAAAGTAAAAGAATTGGAAGAATATTACTTCAATCAATTACATAAAGCTTTAGACCCCCTTATTTATTGCGACTGTCAAACCTTTTAACAGGCAATCCAAACCCCAAAAAATTAGGTCTTTTATTACTTTTTTCACAATATTTTAATATTAATATACATAACATGGAAACAAACAACAATTTGACCTGTTGAGGATCAAATTGACCCACAACATAAATCCAAAAGATTTATTTTGGCCATGCTTGCCATTTTGTACTATTCCTTATTGAATTTGCTGTTATGCCTTAGGTTTATTTGATAAACTGAAGCTAAAAAAGACGGAAATTCCCTTGATATGGCAGTTACAGCCGCAAAAGTAAGGAGTTAAAGGATGCTAAATTAATTTTTTCTCAATCTGATAATAGACAAATTGCTACCGTGCAAGGTGCAGAAGATTTGAAACTATCACGGGAGGTCAAGCCGCTGAAAGAACTGGTTCAAAATGAAGATTTAACTAGAAGATTTTGAAGAGGTCGCCACCTCTAAAAAAACCTCTCCAGTACCGCATAGGAGAGTAACCAATAAAGATAGGGTTAACACAAAGCTTCAATCTAAAATTGCAGTAGGAAATATCCAAAATCAAAAGTTTATGCGTGAGGATAATCATTTGTACAGACAAACCCTGACAGGAAGCAGAGGAAGCTTAGGGGTTGAAGCTGAGGACCGAAGAAATAACCAACGCCAGCAGGTTTAATATTATCTCAACTTAAAGCAATAATAATCCAAATTATGGAAAGCCAGTTCAAGAACTTAAAATACTACAGTTTCAGACCCACGACCAAAGTTAAAAAAAGTTTCCTATTCACCGCAGATCCTGAAAAAACAATTATTGCACCAGCAATCGGAACAAATACGACCGGTCAATTTTGGAACAAGCAAACAGGCTTTTTATAATTTAAACTCAACAGTTTGAAAACAATCCTATTCAAAAAGAGGAATTATATAGTTGTTCATGGTAATGCGGAAGGCATCACAGCCGTAACCGGCCGAAGTAAAATAAGATTATTCAGAGCGCTGCACGAATTGAAGGTAAGTTCAATAACTATCCAATCGGTGCTCTATTTCAACAGTCGCTAAAATTGGAAATGACCGCCTTTTTAAATGTTAATTCATTTTATTACGCCGATCAGATGCATGATTTAAATATTGCAATTTTTGATATTGATGGGAGGAGGCTTAAATGTTCCTAGTTTATTAGGAGCAAAAATCAAAATCAATATCTCAATAACATGACACAGCTCTATAACGGGTGGCAATTATTTTGCACCATCTGGAAACAGTTGCCCAAACAAAGTTCAAGTTCGGTTAATTTAGCCCAAAATGCTATTATTAGGTCAATTGTTGTCTTGAAAAACCCGAATATTAAAATTAACAAATTATAAAATTATTTTATTTAACAATCTGAATTCCCTAATAAACAACAAGACGATGAACAAATTGAAGAGCAATAGCCTAGCTATCATTTTTAATAGGTAGCAATTTGAACATTTGCACAATCTAAAAGTTTAGATAGTACGCAAGTTTCCGTGTCCAACCCTCAAATATTTTCGCTTACTGAAAGTAATTATAAATTGGGCCTATTGATAAAATTTCTGTAAAAGGATCATATCCTATTTCGGTTTTGATGTAAAAACCGTTCACGTAATTTTCCCTCAAAATTCGTGAGGTCGACACAGGAACACCTAACATTTTAGTGCAAATTACCAGCTTCACGAAATGTTTAAGAGTTAAGGCAATCCAATCTTGCCCGAAAAGAAGAAACAAATATCACAATACTTACAGAAGATGGGGGGGTTTATTCTTTCTCGGCCACTCCAAAAATCCTGAAATACTCAATATTAATATTGGAAATAACATGCAGTAAGGATGCAATAATGTCAAAGGATTTGGGCATTAATTCCTTTACAAAAACCGATTTGAAGAGGATAAATTGGAACAGTCGATGGTCAACATTGAAAACAACACCAATTTAGCTTTAAAGCCAAAAATTTTATCAAAAATGTTGGTGCAAAGACACAAAACATGTCTGCCTTATTAAAAGGCATTTATAACGCTCAGGATATCCAATATTATAAAGTTGTCATTTATAACAACTCCGAGGTTTCTTAATATGGACTTTGTGAAATTATACATCAAAGATGTTGAGCAAATTTTAAGGTCGCCGTACAATCAGAAGAACTAGCATAATAAAGATGTTGCCAGTTCAAACGCATATTCCTTCTAATACTTCAGTTACGTGTTTTCAACAAAAATGAAGCAATTGATAAAACCTTAGAAATTGAAATATATGAAAAAATGGTGGTCGCTAATTTGCGTTTTCCAATCGACAATGTTGTCTTAACTAAATCAAAAGAACTATAATTATGAAATATACACTAATCCTTTTGTGTTTTTTTCCTTTATTTTTAATGGACAGACACATTTAAAAAATCAACGTTTTATTGAGGTTGGTTTTGGTACTTTTGATAGCTTGAAGCCTTCTAATTCTGCTTTTTTTTGCGGCTATTGGCAAGTACAACAAGAAAAATTAATGCCAATAGTTTTGAAATCATGTACGCAAATAAAATGGCATTTTACAAAATGCTGACTTAACCAGTACTCAATCGCTGTGCCAGTTGAACATTTTATTGCTGTCTCCTATAAGCGTGATTTTAAACTTGCGCAATTTAACAACACGCTTAATTTTGATAATTTTGGTAAAGTGAATCTTGGGTATGAATCAAACCACAATTCAACTTATCTTAACGAGTTTACGCTATCAATCGTAGCGATTATATTTTAGAATTGGTTTTGGCCCTCGAAATACAAATTTTTGGTTTTTCAACAGGTGTAGTAGCCAACCTTAATTTAATCTCAAAATACCAAAAATTTACTGCTATTCCATTCATTAAATATCGAATTCATTTATGAAAACTCAATCCTATATTCTTTATAGCTTTTTTATTACTTGTTATGGCATGTAATAACCGGGTTCAAATTTACGCCTAAAGACGTAATTCTAAGGACAGCACTATTAACGCCAATTTTAAAGCGTATTCCGATAATGATTATCGTCCCAATGCAAAAATTTATGTTGCCAATATCGAATTGTATTTACGTGCTTTTCAAGCACTTAATGCAAATACGCCCGTATCTTAACTTTCATTCTGATAATTTTGTGTACTAATTGTCAAAAAAAGACACCTTTGTATCCTGATGATCAAACTATTTTGCTTTATTCTGATTTTAAAAATTTCGTCAAGAGGCTACCTTTTATTCAACCAATCAAGGCAATCAAAATCAATTTTGATTTGATGGTTTCAAAGTACAGCAAAAAAGGCAACAGCTAATTTTGAAAAATCGATAACTATTACTTTTAA
>JAHFWI010000204.1:0-20170 GCA_028554975.1 Himalopsyche kuldschensis
CAGCGTATATTCTTCGATTCTTATAATTAGTGTTCTTCAAAACTCACTCTATTTTTTAATTGCAATATTTGAATTCAACTGTGCAGGCATTATTGTTTAAACAAGATGCTTTAATCTAGACACTTTTATTTGCTTGGATAAGAGAAGTAGTATGGGATGATGCCATTACAATTTGGCCGTGCATTAAAATATGCAGCAAAACACAATAACTGATATAAAAGAATAGATTTTTTCTTGCTGTAAAAAGTATTAAATATGATATAATTTAGGACCCCTCATATTTTAATGTTCAGATAAATATCTATTCATATTTATGCAATCCATATTGTTTAAATGCCCCTAGAATCAAAGCAGAAATAACCAAATTTAAATATATAAAATAAAAAATGTGATAGAACATTTGGCTGCGAATTGAATTTAAAAGGGCACTTGTGCATCTAAAGATTCTAATTTATGGTCTGGCTGAGAATCACAGAACAATATAAATTACAATTGTTTTAAATCCTTGAGATAAGACATCTTGTTTGTAGATTTAATTATTTAATATGAATTTCAAACATTTCAACTGCATAGTTCTCAAATGATATGAATTTCGATATTAAATGCAGATGTTAAGCAAATTAAAACCTGTCAAGCCTCTAAAGAAGAATCAAACATCTTTGTTAGTTGAAAAAATTGTTTCTTACTAAAATAAATTGGAATTGCTATTATGAAGCTAAATTTTATTTCTTCATATCAAAAGTTTATTAAGATATGTACAAAATACGAAAGAAAACAAATAGGCGTTTAAACTTGTTACTCGGCACCCATCAAATCATTACTAATTCTAAAAAAAATATTGTATAATTTTTATGAGTGAGTCTCGACCAGATTATATGTTCACAGATTGAAAAGATATTTAGTCTATAAAACAGTAATTATAATTTTAAAATAAATATGTGATACAATAAGACAGTTTTATCTATAATTAAAACCAAAAGCTAAAACTGGCAGCAGATACTATCATTTTACAAATATTGTGCAATTCTCATGCTTGAATAATAATTGTTTTACGGAGATAAACGATAATACGAACACTTATATCAAAAATTTTAGATCCGATATACAACTTTATATAGTTTTACCTTTCATTTCAAATACATTTTCAGTGAGAATCTTATGCCAATAATCTATGATTCGAATATATTGCTGGTTTTAACGCGTCTAGTTCCAGACAATGTGCTATATTCATGAAATAGTCTGCTTTGGGGTTGGTGTCATAAAAGTTTTTAATACGCAGATTAACAAGACCCCTGTTTATTTATCTACTGTGAAAGAATCAAACTAGCATAATTTTGCAAGAAGTGGAAACACTTTAAATCAAATAATTCTTTTAAGCATGCTATCATCTTAAAGCAATCAAGTGTGGTTTTACACTCATAATGATTTTTGATCAATTTTAAAGCCCCGTTCTATAATTGGTGCACATAGCTTCAGTTGGATTAAGTTTAATCTCTAAAAGCCATAGAATTTCAGGCTTTTGGTATTAAAAAAACATTAAATTATAACAAGAGTAGCTTAAACCAACATTGTTACGTCTTTCCCACTCACATAATTAGATACAAATAATTGCAAACAACCCCCATATTAAGTATTTTCCAAAATGCATTCTCAATTGCTATAACTCAACAAATTACATATTTAGAACAATCTTGGTAATTTTTATATAAATTCAAATAGATTGATATGTTTAAATGAGAAAATGTGATTTATTAATTTATTGTGCCAAAAATATAGAAAAACAGAGCAGATTTATAGTTTGACAAATAACAATTTAAAAGCCATGCTTCTGTTAACAAATGATTCTGAAGCAGGCGATCGAAAGTATAAATATAAAACATCGCCCATTATTTAGTAAAACCCGAGCACTAGATGAGGTAGTATGAGCTAGTAGATCTTAAGTTATTAACTTTACGCCGGTATAATCTTGCATAAAATACTAAAGTTGTTATAAATTTTTCAGATTTGTATTTTTAATTTTGTGCGTTGGTGTTCTTGTTTAGGTCTTTCAAAAGCGGCAGATCTTCTGGATTCAAATAAATTTCTTGCATCTGACAACAGAATATATCTTTAGTAAGAAATAGAGGCATTCTATTCATAAGTGGCTATTTACGTGCTGATTTCAAAATTATATCCTTACTTAAAACATCTGCTTGACTATTAGTAACGTTTACATGGATATTGTTGTGTAGGAAATATGTTAAAAGAAATACAATTGTACTCGAAAGTTTTCAAAGAGCAATGCTGCGGATTTGAATAGCAAAGAAACTGTAATGTGTGAAATGGGCAGATCGAGAACAAAAAAATATTTAAAAACAACCCCACAAGAAATGTGTAGCCCCCATTATTCCACAAGTTTTAGACGAAAGGACATTGTTCTTATTGGTTGTACTTTATATTTACTAGTATGATTCCGTATCATTTAGAAGTGGCTTTGAAGATAATTGAGGCATTGCATATAGTAGCTAAAAAACAGTGAAGAGAATCTAGCAGTAGAAATTTGGCTAAAAAAATGCGACTATTTTAAATAATGAAAAAACAGAAAAGGATAATTTGAATAAGCTGAAAATTAGGATAATATATAATAAAAAATAACCTATCCGATTAACAAATTTGTTCCGAATTGTGCTTTGTTAGCTGGCAGAACAGAAGAAACTGTAAGAAGTCGTGTTAGACTATTAACAGAAAGATATACAGAAACAGGTTTGATTAAAAAATAATGGCATATGAAGATCAAGAAATATTAATGTTTACGCCTTTTTTAGCAGAACAATACAAAACATGCTTTATGAAATATATAGAACACATTTAAAGAAAAGCAATTGCATTTAGATATCAAAATGAAAGAATACGAAAATAAACTGAGTATCAAAAACTTTTATTGGATTCTCTGTAAAGAAATAGATAAATCGCAATCGGGTTCTAGTGGGGAAGATAGACTTTTAGCAGAAGATATTCAAACAGTAAAGCGATTAAAAAGTTTACATCAAAATGATAAGAACATACTAAAATCATCAGTATTAGTACATAGAATTTTTAAGAACACAATATTGAGAAGAGGCAAGTTTTTAATAAATGATGTAAAACGAAAATCATAGATCATGAAAGAAAATTTTGTTGTTGTGCGGTTTATTTTATTATATCGTTTTAGAATGATTTTTAGAACTCAACAAAATTTTATATATACATTAAATTCCCCTCTAACCTTTCAGCTGATTTGATATTAGAAATACATCCAACGGCACTTTTTATGATAAATGCTGGGTAATTAATGGTAAGAATAGTTTTGCGGTGATTAATGATTTATTGGCTACAGAGATAGCAAACTATGCTAAACAAAGATATCACTCATATTCCAGGATACAAAAAATAAATTATTAAAATATAATGACAATTCTTAAAGTTTTTTAGAATTAAAAATGTCGTGCTTTTTAAAATCTTTGATTGCATGGTAGATTGTCCCTAATTATTTTACAATTAGAACTATAATACGTTTTTGTATGCTTTTATAAGTTAATTATACATCGATGAACAAAATAAAGATAGATGGCAGCGTGGTATGATTGAAATCTGGAACATTACATAGGATCAACAACCGTCTTTAGTTTTAGATGCAAAATATTTACAACAGATAAATCAGAGATTAGAAAGCTTATTATTGTGTTTATAAAATATAATCACATTCAAATTTTTTAATATAGGGTGCTCTATTAAATTAACAATTACAAGCCTTTCTTTATGTTTATACTTGTAAATTTTATGATTATAATTGTATTACGGGGTTCACATTATTTATAATAGACAAAATATACCATTCTAAATCACTTTTTGTTTAATTTAAGCTATGTGAAATAAAATCGACTGTTCAAGTAAAACTATAATAATATTGAAAGAAAGATGTGCCTGAGTAAGTTGCAGAAAAGGACAATAAATAAAGCAAATAAAATATGTGATCAAATCTTACCAGTATTGAAACTAAAAGGATTTGCTTATAAATATTTAAGAGCAGATTTCATTTTGTTGGGGAGAATCGCATGCTGTTTACTGGTCAATTAACTATACTCTAAAGAATGTGTTTAGGAATAAGATGAAATGGATTAACACTAAGAATAATAATGTTAAAATACGATGATATGCATTAATCAAATATAGATTTAAAATAACATTTGTATTTTGATTTGATTCATCAGAAAACAATTTGGGTTCTGTCTTTAAAAAGCATGTTCAGGTAATATTTATTTCTTAGATAGAAAAGAGATACCCGAGATGTAAAAAGGCATGCGGGGATTTTACAGAATGCATTTTTAAATCGTATGATTAGCCTGATGGGTATTTTGGAATAAAATAAGCCATAAAAACACATCTGTGAGTACTAATTATCTCAACATTCATATAGAGATAAAGTATTCAACCACTCGTTATTGATTATGTGTTGTTAAATACAACACAGCTAATGATTTCTTTTAACAGAGCAGAATCATATTGATTAATACTGTAAGTAGATTCTGTTTTGTTTAAGAATGCTTTATTTTTTTTATTCATTTCCCAAGAACATATACCTATCACAGTTTACTTATGAAAGTCATAAACATGAATACGTTTAAAGGACAGACGAAAAAGTTTTTATACCCTGATTTGGGTGTTTTTTTCATTTTCAAAAAATTTGATGGGGTGTTGTATATCTTTTTATTTTTTGTTTAATTAACTTTAGATATCTATGCTTAGAAAGAAAATAAGATATACCTATAGTAATAATATTTGTGCTATACAATATAAAGTATTTGCTTGTCGTTTATATGAGATTTTTGTGTCTTGTTTGCATGTTTAACAACTCATTAAATCAAGCATAACTTGCAATAATTCTATATAATTGAAGTTTTTAGAATAAATCAAACATTAAGAGAATATACAATTAAGGCATTCCAAAATAATTAGAATTATGTAAACCCTCATACCAAACAATAATAAAACCTAAGGATTAAGTAAAAGTTTTTAGCATATTTGACGTGATAAACTAAAGTCTGAAAATAACATGTTCTACCAACACGAGGCTTCTTTTATCAATTCTTGGTTTATATTTGAGAATTATCTTTATTATCTAGCTTAAATACTATCAAATATCAAAGTAAAATTGAATGTTTTAATGTTATGCTTGTAGATTGATATAGCTTTGATAAGATTCAAATAATCAAAGATTAAGTATAATATTAGAGGCACATGATTGAAGTTTAATAGTATTTTATTTAAAATATGTATAAAGTATGTAAGATAATATTAAGAGTCTGTTTGAATTTACATAGAACTTGATACTCTGAATATATGTTACGAATAAATAAAAACAATTTTAAAAAAAGCATGATCAGTTGTGTTTTACAAATTCTAAAAGGCATATAATATGAGACATGTGTGATGCTTAAGATCGGGGATTTAATTTGAGAATTCTATAGAGGAGTTATTACTCAAGCTTACAGACATATATTCTTGTTGGTAAATATAAAAAGATGTGAAAAATGTGTTTACTTGTTGAGGGTATATGTTTTATAAGTGGGTTATTTATTTGGTGGAGCAATGGGTGCATTCAAACTAGAAAGGCATTATCAATCTAATTGGCGAATGTTTAAATGGTGATTATGAGAATAAAAAGGTTTAGTATTATTTAACACATCTCTATTGGGCAGTTGAAGAACATGATTTAAAGCAGTTTCTATTCTTTAGAAATATAAATCTACGGTTTTTTGACATTATAGAATTAAAACTAAATTTTAAATTAATTTGAATTATAAAAAGTGGTAAAAAGCAACTCATTTATGATTAGTATATCTTCCTGTGATGATTAGAGATTTTAAAGAATGCAGATAACATTTGATCTAAATAATTCTACTGTATGTAAAAATAAATTAGTTCAAATATAGGTTTAATAGAACATTTTAAGATTAACTTAAGATGCTGTTTTCCAAATTATATATAATTCTATGAATTATTTTCGAAGACAAAATTAAAAGAATTTACTAATTTATTTAACAACACTATTCATGTTATATAGCTAGCAGATGACTTTATTTAATTCCAAAGCAATCAAAAGCTGGTATAACATAAAACATTGATATTCGTGAATTATCACACAAATAAAACAGAAAATAATAAAATTTAATTGGCCAGATAAAACAAATAATTAATTGATCTGTATTTAAAGATTTGTGAAGACAACTTCTGTGTTTTGAATGCCAAAATTATATATTCACGGCGATTTAAATCTTATTAGAACTTACCTAATAAAAAAATTGTAAGATTCTGTAGATATTTATCAAGAAGAGCTAATCCGAGCAGGTTTTAAATATATTTAAATAATTATTAGATTTTACATAAATAAATTCTGGTTTCTAAAAAGTATCTATCACATTAATATAACACTGTGTGCATTTAATTGTTTCAATCTGTTAATATAAAAGGGTATTCAGTTATTTAATATTAAAGAATACTTCTAATAAAATGCATGTAAAAACAATGTTTAAATGAATAATGATCCAAATGTTTCTTCTAAACCACTTGATTTCCAAATAATTCGCCTATTGTAGAATATCTAATATCTTTACAAAATTCGTATTCTAGCATGAGTGTTAAGTTGTATATAAATAGATTCAATAAAACAAGTTTATTCTTTAAGGGTAATTTGAATTTACCAGTGCTATTTAAGTAAAATCGATTCTGATACGACATTGATTCATGAAGATTTGTTCAAGTGAACCCATTTAATTTTATTCTATCTATAAACTGGGAATTAATTATTGCTAAAGTAATTAAATGTTTTGAACTCCTTTAAGTATTGATCACGTGTATGTATTATATTTATAATTAAACATCGACTTATAAATCAAAGCTTTTTAAAACAGATTAATGATAAATTATAAGAAAATAAACTAAAAAGCAACAATTTTATATAAACCTGATCAAGCAATTGTATTTAGGATTTAAAAATCTAATTTAATTATAGTACATTAACAAATAAAAAAATTACTTCTATAAAAGATGCTGTAAAGAAATATTATCCTAAAATTGTATAGAATATATCGAATTATTCAATTTTACAATAACTCACACAGCAATATGTGTATATAAAGAAACTTTGTCAATTTATGAATCGATATAAAACAAGAATAAAGTATCAAAGAGATAAACAATAAAATTTATTAGCAATAGAGTGTTTGTAAAAACAATAATACATGATAAATGAATCTTTTATATAAAAACTATATTAAAGAAAGATTTATCAATACAATACATCAAATTCCTTTTATATTATGCCTCTTTCAATCTATTATACCATTTATCCACTTTAAAAAACATTAATCCATTCTTCAAAAAATTTATTTATTTTTTCAAACAAATTTTTTCTTCAAATATTTAATCAATCAAAGAAATAAAACGCTTATTTGATAGATGTCAATACTTTTGGGTATATATTGTGAGGGATGAGCAATCATCAGTAACAAAAAAAACTAAGCTATTGAGCTGTTATTAAAACGAAAAATTAAATTTAGAATTAGTAAAGATAATTTAGATTAATAAAAAACAAAACAGATTTCAATCTGATATTTCAAGGAATATATAAATGGAAAAGAAAATTAAAATAAGAAATAAAAAGAACACCAGGTTGATTCTGCCTGACGTAGATGCTAGTCTCTAAGATTAAGCCATGCATGTTTATGTAATAAGGACGAACAGCTCAGTAGAACTACGATTATTTAGTCTGTTTGTTTAAGATAACTACGTGAAAATGTAGCTAAGAGTGAACAGAATAAGACGTAGGACTATCAGTTAGTTGGTAGTGTAATGGACTACCAAGACAATGACGGGTAACGGGAAATCAGGGTTTGATACCGGAGAGGGAGCCTGAGAGATAGCTCCCACGTCCATGGACGGCAGCAGGCGCAAAAATTGCCCACTCTTTGTAGGAGGCAGTTATGAGACGTGAAATTGATTATTTAGTAAAGATGAATAGGAGAATTGGAGGGCAAGTTTGGTGCCAGCCGCCGCGGTAATACCGACTCCAAGAGTGTGTATGAGAGATGCTGCAGTTAAAAAGTCCGTAGTCATAAAAAATTAAATTAAGATGTGAAATCTTTTAAATTAGTAATTGAAAAATCGATGGGGAACATAGTATACCAGGGCGAGAGATGAAATGCCAAGACCCCTGGTGGACTAAGCGAGGCGAAAGCGATGTTCTTGTAGGTATTTAATGATCAAGGACGAAGGCTGGAGTATCGAAAGTGATTAGATACCGCAGTAGTTCCAGCAGTAAAAGATGCCGACATGTTCATTGGTAACAGTGGACAGGGAGAAATCTTAGAGTTCGGGCTCTGGGGATAGTATGCTCGCAAGAGTGAAAATTAAAGAAATTGACGGAGCTACACCACAAGGAGTGGATTGTGCGGCTTAATTTGACTCAACGCGAGGAAACTTACCAGGGCCAAGTGTAATGTAGATATGAGTTTCACGAAAGTGGTGCATGGTCGTTGGAAATTGATGGGATGACTTTGAGCTTAAATGCTTGAATGAGTGAGATCTTTAGACATGTTTCATACGAAACAGGAAGGAAGAGGCTATAACAGATCAGAGATGCCCTTAGATGCCCTGGGCTGCACGCGCAATACAATAGCATATAAATAAATAATTTGGAATATGTTTTGATGGATTATGTGCTGTAAGGCAGATATGAAAGAGGAATTCCTAGTAAGTATGTATCAACAATGGGTATTGAATATGTCCCTGTAGCTTGTACACACCGCCCGTCACTATCTCAGATGTTTTTCAGGATGAAGAGTTTAGGCTCTGAATAATGAAAAGTAGATAAGATGTAAGTCGTAACAAGGTTGCGGTCGGTGAACCAGCCGCAGGATCATTAAAAACTTTTTTCAAAGCTATGAATTACAGATTGTAAAGATTGTTTTAGATAGGATTGTTGTTTGTTGTGAAATGATTCTAGAAGTAATTGTAGATTTTTTTGAGGATTAGTAAATAATAGGATATGATTTATAAAGAATAAACTCTTTTTTCATTACTTGAAAACAGTATAACAAGTTCTTAATTATGATATAATAGATATGTTTTATTATGATGAAAGTAAAATTGATAAATGAAACTGTTTTTCTGGATGAACTGAGTGAGCTATATAAAATTACTGTGAAAAAAGTGCTGAAAATAAGACGTTTAGATTTGAATTATAGAGTTAATTTAGCTGTTTTTTATTCGAAGAAGGTTCACCAGAATATTGCTTTGTTTTTATTCTGGTGATAAATACATTTAGATACATATACAGTTGTTTTTAAAAAGAATTAAATTGTAATATTTCATTAGATTTAATAAAATTGGTTTAAAAAATACTTATTCACATAAGAGTTTTAAAAAGAGAGTAATGCTTGTTAGATCTCATATTTATAAAAAGCTTGTATCATTGAATTCTGTTATTCTATTTATATCTATGTGAAGAAAATAAGAGATTGAACGATTAATGTACATATTTAAAAAAAGTAAGTTAAAGAATTTAATTAGACATAGATATCTTTATATATCTGTTTTATTTTGTGTAACTGATGTCAATGAAGCTCTTGTGGGAAAAAGAGATATATTAATTTAAACCCCAGCTGAATTAGAAGCTTATTCAGTAAAAGTAGATTATTTGTTTCATTATTAGTCTATATTCTGTTGATATGTATTGTTTATTTGGTTCATTTTGATAATTTATTTTCCATGAAGATGTTACCTCTCTAGGGAAAATATCTACGTCACAAAAATCAATGTTTCTCAGAATAATAAATTTATAATAAAAATAGACTTAAAGTAATGTGAATAATAAAACTTGTTTAATATTGATTGATATAATGAATTTATATGGTTTGTGCTTTTTCTAATTGTAAATGTTTTGATTTGAATAAATCTGTTTTTTTCAGTTTTTAAAAATGTGTAATCTCTGCGGTAAATATTCTTAGACCTTGTTTTTCAGTATGCAAACGTATAAAGAGAACGATCTAGAAATTATAAGAAAAGCAGACATTTTTAATGGCGTTATGTATCATGAAATATTATCTGTTCTTGTTATATGCTTATTTTTATTTTTTTCGAATTTCAAAATCGCGTTTCGATACTAGGGAAACTTCTTCTGGCAAAAAGTGCTATTTTTTGCAAAAAACCCCTTTAGAAGAGAACATTAAAACTGAAACATAAAATACCAATTTGTCTTTAATAGCTGAAGGGATGACTTGTTAATTCAAGTTTCCAATTCTTTTTATTTAATTTTACGCTTAAAATTTATTTCAATTTTTCAATTTTTAGAATTATTTCATCTCTCTATGTAAATTCTATTGGAAAAAAATAAATAATTAATCTAGAAACTCTATAAAAAACATAATCATAGAATTATATAAAACCAAACAAATATTAAATAATTTAAATAAATAGAGCTTTATAATTCATTTTTATTTAATTTCACTGTATATCTTCTTTTGATTAGCTTTTATTATCGTTGAAAATTTCTATTTAATAACAATATATCTATAGAGAGGAGGTGGTTGTAAATATGGTATCGAGTTGTATAAATTGATATATTTTAAAGTTTCTAGGTATGATATTTTTTTATTATTTTGATATATTTATTTAATGGCCTACCTTCCATTTATAACAGCTTATTAATTATAACCCGTTTAAATTGGGATTCAATTCTAGAATTAAAAATAAGTAAAACTTTCATAAAAATAGAAGATAAACGATACGATTAAAGTCTGTGCCGTTGTTGAATACTACAAAATACATATAAAAGCTTTTTATGTGGGATTGGAAGCTTTTTATTATTTATTAACACAACGCGCTTTTTTAAATCACGATAACACCTTATTCAAGCATTATCAATTTGCTAAGAAGATAGCACATGATTGCCTTATGCAGTTTTAATTCTTTTATAATTACGTATGAAGCGTATAACAATAAAATCATTTTGAATCTTGTTTGTAATCATGCTTTGGTATTGTTATTGTTCTTCCAGTAGCAACACGGTTATTTAAAAGGAATATTAATATACACCAATAAATTTTAGTTTAATATTTTGAAAGATTGTTATTAGCTAATTGTTGATTATTTATATATGATTGTTGGCACAAATGTTCTTAAAAATTAATAATTTTGGAATAGCAGTGTATTCTTTATCTAATAGCCCAATAAGGAATATTGAGATTTACTATTGTTAAATTCAGCGAAAGCTCATTTAAGCCTTGTTATATACGATATGTTGACGTATTGGTTTTATATAAGAACGATTTAGAATGTGTTAATTAACAGTAAAAGCAGGATTTACTAAATTATCAGTTGATTTATTTGATTGTATATTGATACCTTTTAAAATAAATTTTGTATTGATCAATTTTTCATGTTATTTTCGTCTTGATTGTGCTCAGTTTATCATCGAGGTTCTATAAACAGTTTATAGCTCCGTGTATTATAAAAAGCACTTGATTGAATCGAATATCATGTGATGTTTGATGAAGAATACAAATATACTATTGTCTTCATAAGACGGCTTGTTAATTGTTTAAAATGATTCAGGAAGCGATTTGAATTATATTGTTGAAAAGTAGGTTTTATAAATTTTTAATCTATTGATATTCTTGATGACCCTTCTAATAATATTAACATTAAAAAATACTACGAAAATTAAATATTATCAACTTGATTAAAGTGTATAATACTACAGATATTAATGAAAAGAAAAAGAGACACACATTATAGTGTACATTTACCGCGCTAATGAAATGAAATTAAAATAAACAATTTTATTAATACATAGATCCACAATTTAAATCACGTTATCTTCATCGTTCTTTGATGTATTAGACCTTTTTATGGCTATTTAGTAATTAATATTGCATTTTTAGATTTATTCATAAAAGGATTAAGCGCTTATGTTTTATGTCTAAGAATTTCGAAGTTGCGGATTGTTGGATATACCCCTGCGTAATTAAATTCCACTAGCACTTATATTGTTATATGTTGTGACAATTGTATTCATAATTATGTATTTGATTACAATAGATAACGCATGTTACCAGAGTAAATTCCCTGATGACAACGGCAAGCTTAATAACCTTATATTGTTCAACAACAAAACACATTAATTGTTAAGTTGAACATTCAGACATGCACAATTCTTATCAAAAAAATTCATTATTGCTAGTTTAATTAACACATATCTATGGTTTTGGTATGTATAACAAGACGGCTATTTTACATTTTATATGACCGTTTAAACAAAAGATTCCATCAAATTTTACACCAATAATTCCAAAGGATATATTTATACGAGTCAAAAGTTTTTATGTTTAAGGAGAAATCTCATTGCTACGATATTTGGCCTACGCATGCAAATTAAGCGCCTCGTTTGAGCATTTGTTATGGAAAGCAGTTTTATTTTTGTATTGCATTAAACTACAAAGATTCATAATCAAATCCCAAACTGAATCACTGCAAAGAATTCAAATCATCAATGTTTGTATCGTTTTTCAAACCATGCTCTATTCAGAAGATGTAGTACGGTGCTTTTCCGAGTTTGAAAAATTATTTATGCGTCATCAAATAATTGTATTATGTTTGTAAATTCGTTCATTGTACTTATTCACGTTCTTTTAAATCCCAAACTCCTTTCATTAAGACGATAGTTGGATTCTAATTGTTTTAAGAGTATTTTACAAATATAAACAAAATAATTACTTTATTTTTGGTTTTTGGGTATCAAATACGTTGACGTAAAACAGAATATGCAATAAATAGTTGCACCATTGCTTTTATAAACCAAAAGTACTCAACCCAAGATCGAGGAAGTTTTGTAATTGCTAAATACATAAATGTATGCATGTCCTTATATTACTACCATGCCATTGCTTTTTACTAAAATTTTATATTTAATTATTTTTTTGTTTTTTAACTTTTTTTTAAAAAATTTTTTTATTTTTTTCTCCTATATTTTTATCCCATATGATTAAGACGCTTACAATGTATGAACTTTTCAAAAAACACATAGCATCATCTTCACGACAGAAACTTGTATTAACGTTGACTTTTTTGTTTATTGGGTTAAAGACAATTGGAAAAATTAAACAACAGACAAGTGGCAACGACATGGATAACATGAACCCATCGGAACAAGTAAATGCATCGCAATTGATTCACTTCGTTGTTGTTTCTTTAATTTACATATGTTCTGATCCTTGTATAGAAATACTAAGCATTTTCTTTGAAACAACCATTCATAATGGTGTTTTGTTATCTTCATATTCTCAATTTTGCAAATATTTATTTAGTGATTCTGAAAAGATTTTAATGGGAGATCTTTATACGGTTATTTTGAGAAGGGCTTTTGCTGTATCAATGTTCTATAAACACTTTTTCTTTGAGGGTTTAGACACCTTCTGTTATATTGTGTTTGGAGTAGCCAATCTAATTTTACAATACGGATTTTCATAAGCATTTTACTGTTGGCATTTTATTTTTAATTTTAGCACCAATTGCTTTGACTAGTTTTTCTATTATTAGAAATAAAGTACAAAGAATTTCAGATAATTATTACGATGAAGGTGAAAAGACAGTTATTGATATATTAATGAATTATGAAATGATTCTTACTTATAACACTATAGATCAAGAGATTTTAAATTATAGAAAAGGTGTTAAAAAAGCTAGACTTTGGTTTAGTATATATTGGCTTTGTAATGACGTATTAAATCTAATATATGACATGTCGAAAGTGCTCTTAGTTCTAGTTGTATTTGGTACAATAGATATCAGTAGTATAAGTGTTAAAGATATTTGCTTACAGATGAGTTCATTTCAAGCAGTTTCTGAAAGATTAAATGAATTTACTTTGCATGTTAAAGATATGTTCGAAAATACTGAAAATGCAATTCATTGTAAATTGGATTTGTTAAACGTTATAAAGAACGAAAAAGCTATTAAAAAAGCTTCTTTTGATTCTCAAATTGAAGTTAAAAATTTTGAAAAGTTTTACGATGAAAGTTTAGTTATAAAAAGATGTTAATTTCACAATTAAAAAAGGAGAAAAAATAGCAATAACTGGTCCAAATGGATCAGGAAAATCTTGTTTTGTTAGATCTTTAATTGGATTAGAAGCACATAGTGGTGAAATAATATTAGATAGTTTAAATACCAATAATATTGATTATACAGATTTTAGAAATTTAATAACTTATGTACAACAAGATTGTGCAATATTTGATGCTACTGTATATGAAAATATTACATCATTTAATACTAAAATATCTCCAGAACAAGTCTATAGTATCGTTAAAGATTATGGAATGTCAGAAGATTTTAAAGAATTGGGATATGCTACGCAACTTTTAGACAATGGAAGTAGTATAAGTGCAACACAGAGGCAGAAGATCTGTTTAATCCGTGCCGTAATTAAAGACAACCCTGTGTTTATTTTTGATGAAGTCACATCTGATATGGATAAAGATTGTGAAGCACTTTTAATTGATAAATAACTCGTAAAATGGAGAATAAAACAGTTGTTATGATAGTTCATAATTTAGATCTTTTATCTTACTTTGATAAAGTTGCTTTCTTTGACAATAAGACATCAACAGGATTAATGAAACTAGATGAATTGATTCAAACTGACAAAGAATTCCAAGCTTATATGAAACTGTAGGCACAGATCAGAAATAAATTAATTTAATTATTTATGGTTTAAATATGATTTTTAATATCTTTTAGATTTAATAGTATTGTTATATGTTACTATAATTGGTACCCCTGATATCAATAAATGTACTTGTTAACCAATCCCTATATCATTGAATTCTATTAACAAATATTATCTAAAAAGATGAGATATTGAATCAGAGCAATTCATAGAAATTTTTTTAGTTGTTCTAATTAATTAAATTATATTTATCGAGTTAGCTTTTTTAGATATTTTTAAAAATATTTATTCTTGTTGTTACTATGGTAAAAAATGTAAAATATTTATTTATTGTAAAAGATAAGGTGGCCTATGTTTTATGTAAAAATTTAGAATTATTGTAAAAGACTGGGAGCATTTAGATTTATGAAAAAGATATTTGGTAGAAGCATGTTCATAGCAATTAAGAAATATAATGTATATTTTAAAGTATGAGCAAGAAGCTATACAAAATTAATAAGAATAACAATAAATATATTTAGATAATAGATTTAAGCATGTTGTTGTTGGGTTTTATATCAAGAGTGGGGAAAATGCAACATAATATTAAACGGTAAGCAACTTAGAAACTTTCATTTATTTTTAATCTGATGTCGTAAATATATTTTGTTTTTATTATTAAAGATCAAGCCTATGTAATTTTAGTTTTATAAAAGAAAAAGAGGGAATACCTGATATGTAATAAACATCCATGAAGTCTAAAAAATGTAGATATAAACTAAATCATGAATGATGATGAATATTAAGAAATATAGAAACACTGTTAAGATGTATTTTGATTTGTCTAAAGAATTATATAGATATGAAATATTTCATAACTCGATAATAAGTATGAATAATTTGATGCAAAGTATTTAATGTGGATTGATGAAACCATAGAAACATTTTACTCACGATTATCAGCAACTTTATAATTATCTGTAACAATGCTTTGTTTTTCATTTGATTTAGAAAACGTAATTAGTAAAATATTCTTGTTAAAAATTGACACAGAAATACATTCACTATGTTAGAGTAAATGTTATTAATTTAAATTTATTTATAATTTTTTTATTTTTAAAATTTGATGGGGTGTTGTATAACTTTTAATTTTTTGTTTTATTCTATTGTGATATGAATGCTTATAATAAAAAAAAAAAAACCTATAGTAATAATATTTGTGCTGTGAATCATAAAGTATCTTCTTATTGTTTATGAGTGCTTTTCGGATCTTGTTTTCAGGTTTTATGAGTCATTAAATCAATCTAATTTACAATTATTCCATACAATCGAAGTTTTTAGAAAAAACCTTTGATAATAAAAGAACATACAATTACCCATTCAAATAAATTCAGGATTATATAGAGCTTTATATAAAACAAGATTATAAACAATTGGTTGACATGGCTTAGAGTGTGACATATCAGACGAGATTAAATGAAAAACAACAAACAAGATGTTGTATAATAATTGTGCTTTTGTTATGAGTCTTTGCTTAGATTTGATTGTCGATTTCTCATTTTGTAGATTCGGAATTATTACAAGTTTTATAAAACAGTTGATTTCATTTTATGATTAGAGTATATAAACTGATATGCTATAATGAGATTAGAAATATTAAATTAATCATAAGAATTTGAAATTAAATATCAAGAATATTAATACATGCAAGCCATTACAAAGTTAAAACAATTTATCTGAAGTATCCATATGGTAAAGGTAAAACTATTAAGTAAACCTATTTTAAAATTTACAAAAAAGGATACAAATGATAAGTGTTTAAAACATGACAACAGCTTTACCAAAACAGAAGAATGTAATTTCTTATTTAAATTAATGTGTATGTGATAAATAAATTTAGATTCTTAAGTGGTTGTATGTGCTTTTAAAATAAGACCAGGTGATGGTGATCCATTATAGCTGAAATAAGTGGTGTTGGAACACTCTGCATCTTGATTTAACGGATACAGAGCAACTCGATCAGATACCATCTCTATAATGAGCTCGAATAATCAAATTCTGTTGTTCCTGTTGCAGCCATGTAAATAAAACAATAAAATGAAATTAGTTTTTTTATTTAAACATGTTTTTTTCGATAACCAGAATTAAAATAGATTACCTATTGTTGTTGTTAAATGTGGTCTGGCGTAAGTGCAGTTCTTGTTGAGAAAAAGATAATTATTGTTTTTAAATTCGACAATGAGGTTTTGATTTATTTGTTACCAATATGGCTCTCCTTTTATGTTTTTTGTTCAATTTGATATTTGGTTTTAAGGTGTATTACCTCTTGGCGAAATTTATTCGGCAGCAAAAAGATGTTTTTTAGATTTTAAAACTTGTAACAAAATCCGAATCAATATGATGATATAGAAATATGACATAGTCAAAATCGATATATATGATAAATATTTGTCATTATTTTGATTCATTTGCCTCTTCATTTTGTATGATTAATTATTTGCCGGTCATTTTCTTGGTTTCTCAGACTCTATTCTTTCGATCGGAGTCCGTGTAATCATCAAAAATTTTTATAAGATGATAGAAATAAAACTTTTTAAATATTGTTTCATATCATAATATTATCTATCTTTTGAATTTTATTTTGTTTTTTTCGATATTTTATTTTTTTTGAATTTGAAAATCGAGTTTTGTTACTAGGGAAAAATGCTCGGGCAGAAATCCTTATTTTTACTAAAAAATTATTTAAAATAAGAGCGTTTTGATACGAATATCAAATACAGATTTATTTAAATTGATTTAAGGTTGCTTCAACTTGGAGTTTTAGTTCTTGTTATGTCATTTAATCCTGCTTTTAAATTTATATTTTTTCTAATTTCTCGATCGAGTTTTGTTACTAGGGAAAAATACTCAAGCCAAAAAGCGATATTTTTAGCATTGAATAATCAGAAAGAGGAACTTTAAACACGAGCATTAAATATAAACTTGTTGTTTATCAGTTTAAATGGCGTTTATTGTATTTCATAAACATTTTTATTTTATTTTCCGCTACTTTAAAATTTCTAATTTTTCGATTTGTTGGCATTTTTCATCTCTCTATGTAAATTCTTTCAGACAAAAAGATAATTAATCTAAAAACTCGATAAAAAACTTAATTATAAAATTATATAGAGACTAAGACAAAACAAATATTAAATAATTTTTGTTAAAGTTACCCCTATGTCATTAAATTCTATTAACATGGTGGAGACCCGAAAGGATAGAATGACGCCTAGTAAACTCGAGCTAGAGATATTTAAAATTGACAAAGAAGTCAAGGACCCCCAAGGGGATGAAGAAAAGAAAAGGTTGCTCCTATTCAGAATGGAGGAGAGCCTACAGATGAAGATGATGAAATTAGAAAAAAAAAAAAAAGAAATCTCATTCGAGGAGATGACAGCAACACTTATGGAAATTGTTGCAAAAGAGGAAGAAGAAGAACCTCAAACAGAAAATCTGCAAAGAAGCAGAAACAAGAAAAATAAAGAAGCGATTAAAAGTCAAAAACGGCAAATGGAAATAGCAAGGCTAAACAATGAAATTGAGGAAGCAATTGAGAAAGGGAGAAGAGAAGGAAAAGAGGAAGCGGAAAAGCAAGAACAGCACCGACAAACTAGAATAAACTCTATTCTCAAAACCCAACGACAGGCTTATGGGGAATCGATCGAGGATTACTCGAAGAAGATAAAAGCATTGGCTATAGGTCTGGAATTAAACACGGTCCAGTCAATAATTGCAGGAACATGCCACAAAAAATTCGAGAATATAAACGCGTGGGACGATAGAATCTCGGAGGAGGAATTCAAACTAAGAATAATGAAAGCCGATAGGCTAGATAAGGAAAAAGCACACTTTAAAAGTAGAAGAACAAGCACATTTAGCAACGCTAGAAAAATACAAGTTGCACAAGAACAAATTAATATAGAAAATTCTAAATATTTTGCATGCAAAAGGATAAATAGAAAGTTAAGCAGGAGTGAATTAAAAAAACTCCAGGCCCGGAGTGCAGCATAGTTGAAAGAGAACTACAGCAAGAAGCAAAATATAAAAAGAGAATGGAGAACGCTGAAGTTAAGATCAAAGAAGATCGCCAGCAGATAAAGATAAAAGAAGTTAAAAAATCAGATCCCAAGAGTATAAAACAAGAAAAATACACACCGCAAATAGCGAGAGAAATAAGACAAAGTGAAACGAAAACAAATCAACAAGTAAATGATCAAGAAAAGCACAGAATTAGAAGTGAAATAAAAGTAGAAGAGCCATATGAAGAAATTATGAGAAGAAATAAAGATAGTAAAGAAGAAACAAAACAGAAGTGTATTAGAAAAGAGAGAATAAATAAAAGAACAAATAGGAATGAAAGAGAAAGAACAGCACCAGCAACAAAAAGACTAAAAATAAAGGTAGGTGCACGTGCAGAGTATGCAAGACCCAAAGAGGATACATTAATACCAAAAGAAACAATAAAAGAAAACACAGAAACGCCCAATGGGTGCGAAAATGAATCTAATAATGAGTGGATAAATAACCCCAAAGACACTCTAAGAGAAATAAACCTAAAATGGCCTCAATTAACACGAAAAGGAAAACAGCTAAAATACGCAGAAGTTTAGAAATACGGCGTAGTCACGTGGAAACAGAATATAATAAAGAAGAAAGGAGGAAGAATAGTAAATTAGCAAAAGAACCATTGAAAGAAGATACCCTAGAGAAAGACAAATTGGACAATCACCTAAACAAAAGACAACGAAAGGTCGTTGTAAAACACGAGAGAACTAAGAGGCTGAACAAGAAAGCTCAAAACTACAGCAAAAAACACAAAGACGAAAGAAATGATACTAAAAACAAAAAAGAAAGGCCTAAAACCACTAGGATAAATAATAAGAAAAAGCTAAAGTCAGAAAGCGTGTTGAAATTAAATGAACCGAACGCTTTAAGATACGAAGCGCATGATGCAGATGCCGTATCACGAATATATGAGGAAAAAGAAGGACTAAAACCAGTTACAGAGAATCAAGAAATAACAAAAGAGTTACATGAAGAAACAGGACACAGAGGTGTAGACGTAACAGAGTATGCTATTAAGAAGCAATATACCAGTTCGGTAAAGATGAAAAAACACATCAAAGATGTGACACCAGACTGCGAAGTATGCATAAGAAATAAAGTAAAAATAAAAGGAGGTAGTGAGTTCATCGAAACTACTAGAAAATTAGAAAAATTAGGAATTGATATCTTGGAATACAAAGAACAATATATCTTAGTAGGTATTGACTACTATACTAGATTTATGTGGGCTAATAACCTAAATACGAAAACGGCAAGAAATATAGTAGAGGTCCTCCAAAGCATGGTTTAGAAAATACGGTAACCCTGGGAATTTTAAAGGACCACGGAAAAGGTTTAACA